>VDFB02360388.1:0-39921 GCA_007258455.2 Sequoia sempervirens
CCACCTAGTACCCAATATGCGAAAATCAGGGACACCCCAAGGTCATCCCCTTAATTCACAAAACACTTCCAAATATATTCCCCACTTTAGAAATGCCACGAGGATACCCTTTTATTTCTCCCTTGACCCCTTAGGTATGTCAGGACGTCCCTGACAGCTTCTTCTTTTTTTACAGCAAAAGGAAAACAGTTAAAATTTAAAAGAAAAAAAGGCCTAAGAGTTAATTGGAGGGCCTCAAAACACATCCTCAAAGATGCTAAACCCTAAACCTATTCACAATTACATATGCATGAAGAGGAAAAGAGAAGGGGGAAGAAGAAAGGGCAATTTTTTGAAATTCAGTCCATCATTCACAAAATATGTCCGCTCTTTTTTTCTTTCCTAAGTTTGTATCATACAAAAATGTTAAAAACTTGGTTTTTTTTTTATTGAGCACTGAAATATTGTTTTTCTTCAACTTCAAAACTTTAAAAAGCTGCTGCTTTTATGTTCGTGTATTTAAATTTTGTTTTTTAATTTTTCTTTCTTAGAAAGATTGTTGTTTTTTGAACTTGCATTCTGCTATTATGCTTAAAATGATTTTTGTTTTCTTGGCATTTATAATACCTTTAAAAACTTTAAAAGATACACGGCTGTTTTTATAAACTTGCAATATGCAAAAAATCATATAAAAATTGTTATTTTCCATTTATATGTTTTTTTTTGCTTCATCTCTTTTAGATGTGTTTCTTGAGTGACAATGAGGATTTTGAATTGGAACATGAAAGTGTGGGAACTGAGTTATAAGAAAGTGAGGCCAGCCAAACTCCCCATATAGAAAGTTCAGTTGAGCGTGCTTTGCAATTTGATTGTCCATCCAAGATTTTCTTCAAAGAACGCCAAGGAGCCATTCAACAAGCAAAGCCCTTTATGACAATTTACAATGGCGACATAAACAAGGTGCATAATCCAGAATGGAGTCACCATTGGAAAAGCAACATTTGCAACCTTAATTGGAGAGGCAACTTTTACTTTAAGAGAATTAATGCACACCTCTACAAATCACTTGTAAAGGGGTTGGCCCATATACTAAGCTAGCACTTAAAGAGAGGTTATAGATGATCAGATTGTAGAATAGGGACATCACCATACAATCTGCTACTTTATCTAGGATTTCTAAGCAGGAAGCTACACCTCCCACAGTTTGACATCTGGGCCATGGGTTCAACATCAACTTCAAAGCTGATTATAGATATGCTCCATTTGCAGGCCAGAGAAGAGGAAAATAAGGCCAATAGAAAATTCTCCTTTTTATTGGTATTCTGTTTTATATTGCTCAATCTCCTTATTTCAAGAGTTCATCTTATCTATCTCTTGGGGAAATCAAATCGAAAACCACAATCTTAGATAAAAGGAATTCCCTTATTATACTTACTAATGTAGGAGATGAAGGCCAACTTGTGTCACATGGCTGCAAGATAATCATGGATGGGTGGATAAACATTACACACCACCCCCTCATCAATGCCAGAATTATATGTAAGGAGGGCCTATACTTCCTTATTGCAGTTGACTGTTCTGGAAGAAAGCAAGAGGATGTGGGTTACCAAATTTAGTTATTGAAATATACCATTGAGGAGGTTCTTTCTTCCAATATAGTGCATATGATTACTAATGCAAAAGTATGGGTGCAGGGCAGCAGGTAAATTAGTTGAGTACACCTACAGGCACATATATTGGATCCCTAGTGTGCATACTGCATACCATGAAGAACACTCAAAGACATTTGAAAAAAATTGAGCAGGACAAAAAAGTCATGGCCATTACAAGGGAGGTGCAGATATTCATTTACAACCACCACAGATTCTTAGCATTGTTTCAGTCTCCTTTCAACAAATTCATCAAACCAGTAGAGCCCTTGGAACTTATGATCACGACATAGGGATGGGCTAGTGGAAGAGCCTGACAAAGCAAAGGAAAAGAAAGAAAGATGTGTTGGTCAGTGATGCATTTTGATCAAATGTGAGGTACATCACATCTAATGTATCCCCTTGTAGCTGTATTCATGCATTTATTAAAGCTTAGGATATTAAGCTTACTTAGGTGAATTTTTATTTATTTCTTGGGTAGATATTTCATGCTTTATCCTTCTTTATTTCCTGATTTTCACAAGATTGCTTTGTGAGAGTTTTTCTATTCTAGAGAATGAGTTCTAATACTCATCTCCCTGTAAATTCTATAAATGCAACTTAATTGCATTTATTCTACACCCCTACTGAATAGGATACTTAAGTTTTGTTGAAATCGCTACTTTTGCATCAGTTTACTTTTGAGCAACTAGGTTATTACTTATTAGTGAATAGCTTTAAGTCATTAATTCATGGGTAATGATTTCATGCATTAATCTGGGATCTTACACCCCTATTTTCACTAGATGTGAGATGCAACATATTTATTGAATCCCTTGTTTTCACTATCTTTAAATATGGGGATTCTGACAATCCCAGCCTTTGGGAGTGTTGGTTGACAGATTTGTCCTTTAAACAATGAACTTAAAATGACTCCATTCTACCCAAAGGACTTATTGATCAATCAGCAGTTGGAGAGATCGCCATTGCATTGGTGATCTTCCTTTGAATTTTGATTGAGGTACAGCTCCCTCTTCTGATATAATTTTGATTTTTTGAATTTTAAGAAATCGGGGGTATGCTTTTAACCAGAAAGCAGGAAAGGCAGACTAACATTTATCCATGGCCATGAAATAGATGTGATTGAAAATGATTTAGAACAACCAACTAATGCTGAAAATAAAACTGGCAAACTATCAATATCATGACTCACAGATCAGATTATCAAAAGTTTGTCGACTTGACTAACTGCATTTTCAACACTTACTACATATAAATGAACAAGACACCGAAGAACAGCACATCCTCACAAGGAAGGAATAATCAAATGCCTATCAAAACTCACAGACTCATTCATAAACATTAGTATTTCATTCATAATTCATTGCACATAGACAATAAACATCTATAGCAAGAACATCAAAACTGCAAAACTAATCCTTGAATTAAGATCAATTCTCTCTCATGCATCACAGTGCAAGGGGATCAAAATCTTGGACCCTTGCAATGTCAAAATAAAACATATTTATAGTTTTAAAAGAATAACAGTCAGGATTTCTTGGAAACGGATTCTTGGAAGAATGAAAACCGTTATCTGGCCAAATAAGCAACTTGCAGAAGACCAACTATTTCTTGTCCGACGATGACACATAGCCATTAATGACTATTTTTAAGAGGAGTTATGATTGTGTCACAGTTTCCGATTGACAAGACGGGAGAATGAATAGACGCTCTATGTTTGCAGGCCCCATGGGAACAAATACGTGCGAACAATCCACAACTTACCACTTCCGGTAGTTGATAATTTGCCACCTCAGATTGCTTCCGTGCAAGTCTTTTAAATGCAGAAGACTGCTTTGATGCCAAAACTTGCTTTTCTAAATTTCCATCACATCACATTGTTAAGCTCATTAAGTTTAAGGCCATTTGAGTGTTCTTTCCTACATTGATTGCCTTCAAGTGAGTTCCACTAGCTTTCTCTTCCCATTCTATAAATTAGCCACAGCACTTCTCATTTTTCATAATGATAATCATAGTCTCAACTCTCAAACATGTCTAGTACTTCCAGTGATGATACCTCTGAGATCAAGAGCGATTTCCTAACCATTGAGGGTGTGGAATGTAGTGTGGTGCGTAGGCTAGTTGTAGACCAACTCCGAGAGGTCTTTCTCATCTGCAACGATGTGGAGGAGGGAGTCATTCAAAAAATCATTAGTGAGCACTTCCTCTCTGAAGTACACGTGCATAACTCTAGTCTACTAAAGCACTTCATCTACAATATCATTCGCACCTCCGAGAGATTCGAATGGGGAATCCGTGCCACCGAGCGTCTAGTGAGGCCAATGTATCTATCGTGTGTTGAAGACGCTATGGGAAGTTTATATGTGCATCCGCACGTGGGCCTAGTAGGCGACGCAATCTACATCGCCACTACGTTGGGGAATGAACGAGCAAGGCAAGCAGTTGCCCTACTTTGTGCTAGACTAAAGCGCAATGTGATGGAAGCTTTTGCCCACTATGTTGAATTTAACGAAAATCTCTTTTCACCTACACAAATTGAGCGTTTGCAAGAAGTAATAGAGGGCATTAGGATCCTCATTTTCACCCTTTGTGCCTGAGAGCCCTTGTGATGAAAAGAAAGCCCCCTTTTTGGCAATGTAATACAAAAAAATACATATATATAAATATATACCTTTTTTGGCTTTCAAATCTGTATTTTGTGATGTGAATGTTCTTTAAAAGTTCACGGCTTTGCATTTTGTTTTCTTGCAATGTGCTCTTTCATTTTTATGTCTGCAATAAATATCTCAATATTTGTGCATTTTTAATGTCATCCCCTTTGTAATACATTTGTCTCTGGTAATATTGTCTCCTTCTGCAAACGAGAACATGAGGTAATAGAGTATACAGGTCCAAATGCACAAATATCGAATTTTGGGTTAAGTTCATAAAATATCTTCAGAGTCCGCCCCAGCTTCGAAACTGTGTTCATCACCCACTATGCCAAAATAGCCCTTGCAATGCCTTCAAAATTCCTTTTTAATGAACTTCCCCAAAAAACGACTTCTTAGGAAAGATGCTCCACTATGCTTTGAAAATCCGCCGCGAGAAAAATTAAGTTTTGAAAACCCTGTTGAGAACCGACAAAGGTTTCAAAACTACTCGAAACTCTGCCAAAAGTATTTATCGCTTCATATTTTCTGACCTTCAGTACACTTTGGCAATTGTGAGAACCTTTCGATAACCCAACACATACCCACAACTTGCAAAAAGACCGACGTACAATAGATTTTAAGTTAAACTCTTGAGACCATCAAGTGGGAAGGAGGTTAGAAAACTTGAGCGACGCCCAACACAGGTTTACAAACCACAAAGAAAAGGCAACGGAAAACAAAGCTTGCTTCATTTAGAAGGTAGGGGGCGATTTTTGTAAGGCGAACTAAAAATGGTGGCAACAAGGAGATCAATGAGTGCATTGATTGCATGTTTGGCCAAATGAAGGCTTGTCTTGCATGAAAAAGACCCTACCCATAGTTCTACACCACAAACATATTCAGCCAATCATTCAGAAAAGGTGGGAGAAGCTAAACATCCCTCTACACATGGTTGCATATATAGTCAATCCAAAGAATAGAATGCGGATAGGCCAGGTAAAGTTGTTCCCACTGATAACTAGGTAGTGAAGAAGGGTTTCATGAAGAAACCCTTTAAAATGTTGAGTGCAGAGGAACCTTCATTAATCAGAGCTGAGTGGATCATATTAACTAAACTCAATGGCCATAAGAGTCCAAAAATAGACAAATGCACTTTGGCACAAAACAAAGTCATTGGAGGAGACTATATTGGCCTCCAAGATTGCTACATATCTACCATTTACTTCCTCTCCCACATTTCTAATTCATCTATTTTTTAAAGAAGGTGCTCCACATATTGCTTTATCCACTCTATTAAGAGGAATAGACATAACCCTAGGAGAGTAGAGAAGTTTGTTGCCCAACACAGTGTCTTACATCTTATTGATCACAAGACACCTAAATACAAGGAAAACCTAGAAGCATGGTGCGATATAAATCCAGACGAACCAAGACAGGTTGATGGGTACTTAGATGTGTATCCAAGATTGGAAGGGATCTCGTTGTGAGAGCCAATTGGGTCAAGCAGTTCCACTGATGAATAATTTCTGAGATTTCCATCAGATGATTAATCTGATTTATGAGCTCGTTGCTCAGTCTAACTATCCATATCTTGTCTTGGAATTTTGATGTTTGTCACTTAAGATTCTCAGCCTTTATTTCTGACTCCTGAGTTTCAAGTTTGTACTTTTATTTTTGGTTCATGAAATAAAATTCATAAAGGATTATTGGACCCTTCATCCCCAAAACCACATCCCTGCATCCCTTCGTCCCCAAAACTCAGAGAATCATAACTATGGGATCTTTAATACTTAAAAGCAGGGTACATTAAACAATAAAGACTCTGCAACTTATTGTCAAATTACTCTGAAACCAGATAAAGCATAGTAATAATTCCCATTCCTGCTGACTTCACACCTCCAAAAAGGTTGGGATCCAGTATGCTAGAATGTGAGGATTCTAGTGGATTTCCCTAGTGGTAAATGTTGCTGTGTTCACTGACAAGTTAGCAGCTTTCATAACTTGGATGGATGATGTCATCACAACATGGCAGAATGGTGTCACAATGTGGAAGGATGGTGTAACCCTGTCACCAGAATAATATCATTAGCAACGCCAATAATATAGTGAATTGTGATCATAAACTAGAAGCTTCTGGAAGAAGAGGTAATTTATAAAAGAATAACCTGTGTCTTAAGGCAACTTCCCTACTTGTATAAAATATATCCAACTGCATCACTGTGAAGAATCTTGTATAATGAAATAGAACAATTGTTTTCCTCTTTTTTTAACATCTATCAGAGCCATTAAAGTCTTAGAGATTGTGAAAGTTCTTGAGATCCTGTCTACATCTCCAAGCGAAGAAGATAGTGCCATTTGTAATTTTTAGAACCTGCTTGATAGAAATTATGTTCCTTCACCTGAAAGTTTGATGTTTAGCAACAACGAAGGCCTCTGGGTGGTTAGAGGCTTGAAGGTTTTTAACAGTAAAGATAGTCAAGTTAGGCCAGCAGAAGACTTGAGGTAAAGTTAAGGTTACAAAGAAATTTAAGCTACAATGTTAAATTTCAAGATACTGAATTGAAAGAGCAACAGGAAACTATGGAGATGAATTTTAAGCCAGAAAAGTAGCAAGAAGACTTTAATGAAACACTTTATGATAGATAAGGATAGAAACAAATCAAGCAGAAGCACTTTCAATAAAAATGATTTCTGGCACATCATGATAGGCATAGAGATGCGAGCTGCAAAATATCTAGGCAGAAAATTTATTATAGAAGAGATTCTAAAGAACTCTATATATTTGTCATCAGTAAAACACAGTTATTACCCGTGTTACGAAATTCCGACACCTCGAATCATCAGCTTCAAGACAAGAAGGATGCTTTAACAGATCATGTATAATTACAAAATTACATGTATAATTGTTTCAACAGCTTCAAGACAAGAAGGATGCTTTAACAGATCATCTTGCAAAGGATCTTAGAGATCAGCTTATGGTGGGTATAAGAAAAGTAGAAAATAAAGTTTTGGTTTCTAACACTCCTAATAGCCTAAAATTTTCAAAATGCTGAATATTAAAACCAAAAGAATATACTATCTTGTCCAATGATAAAGGAGCCAATATCAAGATATGTGACTAAGAAGACATTAAAAACAATACAAACAAATAGCACTTCACTTTCTTAAGCATGAAAGTCTAGAAGAACTTTGGAACTAGTTTTTAAAGTAATGCTGCCTGTCTTAATAATTTTGAGAATTCATGAATCTAGCTGGTTCCACTTTTGTCTTTACAAATTTTGCAAGAAATTTTTTGTAAGCTTCTCTACTGTAGCTTGGAGTAACATTATTTAACAGAAAAATAATGATTTTGGTGAAACTCGGAGTATTAATTGCTGATAAACACAAGCAAACTATTTTTAATTTCCAAGATGACTAACAGATTGCAGCATGCCCAAGGTTAAATAAAGCAGAAAACCGATGAGGTGTGCATAACCAACAGAACATTGCCTGAAGTGGTCACCCAAGTAGCCAAGATTAGAGTCAGCTTATTGGGCAAGAAATCAGAATTTATTGTGAACATAAGATCTGCATGTTCCAATTCTATAGCAGAAAGAAGGGGTGCCAAGAAGTTCTATACATCAGAAGCTTTCAGTAAGTGTCAAGAAAAATCTCAAAATACATGCATATTTCTGGGTCAAAAAGTCTTCAAACTTGCCATGTATTAGCACAGCCTGGGCATAACGCTCTGAAAATCTGAGTCCCTGCCACCAGAAGACAAATGCACATGTTGCAGCCGAAGTAACCATTCCAATCGGCACAGTAAGCCAAGCCACTACCACTATCCTATTAGTATCTTCTTCATGCGAACCTCCTTTCCTGCAAGTGTAAAAAGTAGCAATGTAATAAAATTGAATTGAAGTAAAAGCACTAGTGTAGCCCCATAAGTAGTTCAGATATATACTATACTGTCTGTGGGTGAAAGTGACAATCCCAAACACACAAAAAGTGAACAGAAGTTAATTACTTATCAGTAAGATAAAGGTTTCAACCTCCAGCTTGTATAGAATATATGTTTCCAGATGCAAGCTCCTACAACTGCCAAAGGCAAGTTAGCTATGTTGACCCTCAATGATATCAGGATCAGTCATTTTGGAGGACCCAACAAGAAGAATCAGTACGGTGACAGGTACAGCCAATTATAACATCATGATCATTACCTAGAAGTGCACCAAAATGCTGGGCCAGGCAGTTAAGATGGCCAGCTGGAAAGATCAACAAAACCTAAAGCTAAAAATGGAGAAAAGTGGTGGATAGATGACTGGGTTTTCTTGATGCTAAATTTTGGCCCAATATTTAGTGTCTTGATTTCCAGATAAGCCTAGTGTTAAGATAGTGATCATTATCAGTTTTATGAGAGTACATTTTATTTGATGCACAGATAAATTCTGTTGAAAGTTAGTTCTGTATATTTCAAAAAACATTCAAATCAAGTTCGTGGTAGTTTGGCCTGATTCTGTTTTTAGGATGCAGATTAGGGACCCTGTAAAATCGTCAATGATGAGAAAAAAATTGAAAAAACAGCTACAAAAAATAATGTATACAGAAAAAAAATAATGGCTACAGAGTGGAGAGGCAAAGTTGTAAGCAGCATGTGTGAATGGAAACAAAGGAGAAGTTCCATACACAAATTTTAGTGAGAAGGTAAAGAACACTGTGACAAATCATTGAGAAGCAAGAGAAACAGAGACATCAAAACAAAATAGATACAGAAAAAAGGAAAGTGAAAATAAAGGAAAATAAGGCTTCTTTAAAAAAATAAGGTCCACTGAGGCAAGGTTTACAATTCCCTGGAGAACTAATGTAAATTACAGGTAAAATGATTTGACTCAATGCAACAAGTGAAGAGAACTAACATAAATTTACAGGTTAAAAAAACAAGGTCAAGATACTCATGGGCTGTAATATGGAATGGAATTTCAAAAACTTTATTCCCCCATTCAAGAAAAGAAAAAGGAAAAAGTACTCTGCCGGCCTAACCAGCTATATTAATTGAAGGGAACTTAAAATATTTGCAGTGGAGAAAGCATCCAGGTAATAGACAAAAAAGCAAATCGCAAGAAAGGGTACTTTTACTTCAAAATAACTGAGACAAGAAAATTAAAATTTCCACTAACATCAAAATTCAAACATTCTCATTGTGGAATTACATTAATAGGGTTCAATGGTTCATTTGAATCCCTCAAGGGATAAAAGGGTGACTGGAAATGAACTAAACAAACCAGTGAATTCATGAAAGCCAGTCCCAATAGACAGTATCTGTGGCCAACTATTTAACAAAATGAAGTATTTGAATTGATTGGAGGTGCAAACATGTGGTATATAGCAACAAGAACGTAGATAGTAGAAGTGAATTATAGTTGGTCCACTTGTAATGAACAGACTTTGAGCCCTGAAACTAACCAGCCCATACAAGTTATGTTAGCCATTCATAAATGAGGGTTTCAGTAAATTTAAATTTTACCATATGGCCTGTCACCTGCAAAACTCTGGGAATTATAACCCTTATTTGAAAACAACAATCACGTTCATAAAATCATTTTAACTTTCTTCAGATTACCCTTAAGATGACATACAAAATAGAAACTGCAAGTGCATTCATTCCAAAACAATGCAAAAAGTTATTCATCAAGAGGTTGTAAAATGATGGAAAATTCATTGAAGTCAAAGGTTTTATAGCATAGGGTTCTAGAAGAAAAAAATAGGGAAATTTTAATAAAAAATATAAAAGTTTCTACGAAATTCTTTAAAAACTACTCCAAGCACCTATGCCTTGGTCATTTTTTGTGTCACATTTTAAATCCCCGATGAGTGCCCAAATCAAAGTAATTCAAAATAGGCTCTCCAATAAGAATCAAATTAGAATGTTTAATGAATGCTACAAACAAGTTAGAAGAAAAATTGGACGCCTAAATTCTTTTGGACACCAAAATAGCATGTTTTTCTTGCCAAAATGAAGTGGGAAACAAAGCAAAAAGGGGCACTTCAGTTAATATATGGGCCCAAGTGAAATAAACATCAAATAAAATAAAATAAAAGAGAAAAATTGATTGATGAAGCAACACCCAAGATGAAACATATCAATATTTTGTTGCTTTTCAAATGAGATGAGGATCAATTGAAGCAAGTCAAGACAAAATCAAAAGATCAAACACATTGATTCAAATGGACACTTAAAATGGGAAGCAAGAAAAATGGAAAGAAAATAATATTTTCAAAGGATGACGATAGAATTGTTTTCAAAGCAATTATTTTATTATTTTAAAATTTCAAGAAGCTGCAATTGGAAGGTTATAAATATGTGTCATTTACACATACAATGTAATGAAAGTTGGTGCGAAACTTATGCTGCAACTATTGTCATTCAAGTTTGGAGTTAGATTAAATTGTTTAAGTGTTTGTGTGAAGTGAATGAGAAACTAAACCTTGCTTATGCATTCAAAGTTAGAAAACTCTATGATGTAATTGTTCAAAGAAGTCAATTAATAAGGAAGATCTATGTTAACTTTGCGTAACTATAGTGTTCATGGTTACAAAGCAGCTTTGAATATTTAACCAACAATTAATTGTCTTCATCTTGCTTTCAAGTCATGGCTATTCGGTGTGTTATGTTTATTTTTCCAAATCAAATTGTTGCTACAATTCCAAAGGATCTCTGTTTTAATCCTTAGATAGTATTCTTGTCTATGTTTTAGCTGTCATATATTGAGAAAGTTCATTGGTGAGGTAGGAGTTCTTCAAAGTCACGTGATCTAACCTCTAAAATCAAAAATAGATAGGTCGAGTTTGCTTATTTATTCTATTCTTACGCAAAGCCTCAAATAATAGATTGTACAGTGTTCATATTAATAGGTTTCTTTTGGTTTAGATTTTAAAGTAGATTGAATCAAGGAGTTCCCCCTACGAATTTGAAGAAAGGATTTCCTCAACCACTGTTCTCTTTTGTGTTGTCACAAAAGTGACAAATTAAAACACCAACAATATGCAAAAGCAATGTTGATAATGACTAAGAGACAAATATGTGAGAAAAATAATAGAAATAGAACCAAAAACTATATAAATTTATGTCCCATACATGGCATACCCTTAAAAAAATTGTATGTTGTCTATCTTCTACTAGATTCATTTTTTCTCTGTCTCAGCCTGTCAAGGTTGATAATACACATGTATTTAATACATTTACAAGAACGATAGTCACATCAAGAATGGCTACGAAATGAAGGATTTCAGTAATTGTTGATAGCTTGACAGTTCACCTACCTGTAGATGTGTTGTTCATCTCCCAAATTGATTTTGTGTGGGTGTGTATGCCAAGATCGAGTGAGCCTTGGAAGCACAAAATGACATGATGAAATGTAGCACAAAGGTCCAACATAGCAAACGGGCAAATGCAATAGCCATTGGTGTTGTATGTCAACTCTCAGTGATCAAATTGAGCTGGGTGTAGGATGTCGCATTGTGCAATATGGTGTCAATCTATTGGTTTGATGGCATAGATCTCATGGTGTGATGGGGCCAAGGTTTGGTGCCTCTACACACAACCCAACAAGCACAAGGATGGATATTATGTGACTTGGCTTTAAGTTACGTGGCATAGCTTGTAGCACTAACAAGGCAATATAACACAGATTAAAAAAACATATAAACCATCTGAATGCTTAGCATTCTCTTGGTTTTGAACATCATTATAGTTTTACATTCCAAACAAATATATATCCCCACTAAATATCTAAAAAGCATTAGGTTGTGCATCTTTGTAAATGTTGGACTCATTAATCTTAAACTCACTGCAAATGGCAATGCACAGTTGTAGGCTTACCTACCAAGCTCATCCCTTTTAGGCTATGTTACCGGATTTGCTCATATAGGCCCCGGGTTCGATTTGGGTTCGGTTCGGGTCCGGTCCGCCCAAATTCGCTGTGGGTCCGCAAATCCGCCTGTGGGTTCTCAATATTTTAAAAATTTTGAATTTTCTTTTAATTTTAATTTTTAAATTTTGATTTTGTATATTTAAATTATATTTTAATTTTAATTTTGATTTTCAAACAGGTTGTCGAGACCCGTTTTGCCTCCAACACAATTGTGTTGAGACTACTTATAAAGGTTCGTGAGGCACTATGTGCCGTGGTAATCAACCCTAATTGGGTTGTATGGAGGCAATCTAGCAATGAAAGGGCAAATAGGATCAAGCAAAGGATCTGTTGTGACCTTTTCACACATCGCCCCATTGCAAATGGGGACCCTTTGTTTTTTTTGCTTTTTGGCTTTTTGCCTTGGCGTCGCAACCGCTTATCACCATATTCTTTACAATGCGTTAAAGTTTTGAAGAGTCGCCCGAGTCAAGTGAAAGAATTTGAGCCTGGATCATTGTGCAAACATCATCATTGTGCTTAGGAGGCCCGAAGGACGAAGATCGACTGTCGTTTCAGTCAATTCTGACATCTCCTACTTTTTGGGGATTGCCCCTCTGGACCCCCTATTTTTTAGGGACTTTATTTTTGGCATTTTTGGCCTATTCTAGACTTCCTATTTTTTAGGGGCTATTTTTAGAAAGTTGCTATTTTGGGAAAAGTTTCTATTTTTGTCAGGGTTTCTATATTTGGAAAGTGCCAGAATTTCGAAAATCCACTCAAAAGTTCCAAAAAGTCAGTAGAAATCTCAGAAAATCAATTTGAAAATTTTATGAATTCATGGTGAAAATCAGAAAAATGTTGAAAATCTGGAAAAATCAGTCCAAAAAATCACAGAAAATGGTGAAAAATCCGGAAAATCCATGGAGAAATCTGGAAAATTTATGAAAAATCTGAGAGATCATGATGAATTTGCCTAAGTGTGGGTTCATGGAAGTCCAACCAGCATGGAGAAAGAGGAAGTCAATGGCGAAAAGCTTCAGCCAGGCAACATACAATGGCATGGATAAGTGGCAACTCCGCCCAGAAATGGCACAAAGTGAAGGCAACTCCACCCCGCAATGGCACAAGATCATGCCAAGTCCGCCCAACAGCATATCAACAATGGCACAAAGTGAAGGCAACTCCGCCCAGCAATGGCACAAGATCATGCCAAGTCCGCCCAACAACATATCAGCAATGGCACAAAGTGAAGGCCACTCCGCCCAGCAATGGCATGGAATAGTGTCAAGTCCGCCCAGCAATGGCATAAAGACAAGACAAGTCCGCCTTGGAAGATGTTGGAATGGCATGGACATGAGGTAAGTCCGCCCTTGGACAACATGTGGAGAATGGCATGGAATAGGATGAAGTCCGCCCAGCCACATGGAGGATGGCACAAACCTAAGGTAAGTCCGCCCTCAGCAAGAAGGCTATGGCATAAGCTAAAGTGAAGTCCGCTCCAAGGGAAATGGAAAGAAATTAAGCCAAGTCCGCCTAACACATGGATAGAGTAAGAGTAAAGTTTTCCTAGAGTAATGTGACATGGCGCTGATGTCATGTCCCCTTCTCAGTGACATCTCTCAGAGGACAGGATTGGCCTATCACACGACCCTCGTAGGCTGATTGTTTGGATAGAGGGTCACTTCGGAGCTTGGCTCAGCTTCAGTTTGCAGAGATTGATCAATGGTCTTTCGTTTTGGCTCATTCGGAGGCTTTTTGCAGAATTGCTATTTTTAGCAGTTCCTGGCAGGCAATGTGGGACCCCTGCTATTTTTAGCAGTAGGGCTTTGGCGGCATCCGGAATCACTTCAGAGTTCGTCAGCATCAGACGGATCAGGAATCAGAGGAGTAATGAGGAAAATATTAATATTTAATTATATTGATTAAATATTAATTATTTAATGTTTATAATATAAAGTTATAATTTTAAATTATCACTTAAGTGATTGCCTTGAGGGGTGCGCCCATCATCAGAAGGGGCCAAAAGTGACTATTAAAATATTATAAAATATTTAACGGAGACTATGGAGTAACTAAAAGATTAAAAGTTAAATATTTTATTAAAACCCTATTCTTGAGGAAATCGCACTTTTCAGCTTATTAGTGGATTTGCCTTGGTTTTTGAGCCATTATGAGATTATTGAATTCTATTAGCCAGGGTATTCCTTGGGGAAGAGCATCTAGCGGAAAGCAATTCATGTTTCACTCTATTGCCAGTTTTCTCTTTACATTTTATATTGTCTAGTGTTTTGTAAAGATCATTTTCCTGGATCATTCAGAACATCATATTGGAGAGGCCGAAAGCTGTCTTTCAATTCTGATACTTTTCATTCCCCGTACAAGGAATGATCATTTTTATTCAGGCGCCTACGGAAAGAGGGGAAAAGTTCTATACAGGCAATTCTGTATTTGTGAAGAATTTCGAAAATCATGGTCAGTAGAGAAAAATGAATTTCGCAGCATATCAACAATGGCATGAAGGCAACTCCGCCCAGCAATGGCACAAGATCATGCCAAGTCCGCCCAACAACATATCAGCAATGGCACAAAGTGAAGGCCACTCCGCCCAGCAATGGCATGGAATAGTGTCAAGTCCGCCCAGCAATGGCATAAAGACAAGACAAGTCCGCCTTGGAAGATGTTGGAATGGCATGGACATGAGGTAAGTCCGCCCTTGGACAACATGTGGAGAATGGCATGGAATAGGATGAAGTCCGCCCAGCCACATGGAGGATGGCACAAACCTAAGGTAAGTCCGCCCTCAGCAAGAAGGCTATGGCATAAGCTAAAGTGAAGTCCGCTCCAAGGGAAATGGAAAGAAATTAAGCCAAGTCCGCCTAACACATGGATAGAGTAAGAGTAAAGTTTTCCTAGAGTAATGTGACATGGCATGAACATGACTAAAGTCCGCCATATGGAAAGAAGAAATGGCTTGAGCATAAACAAAGTCCGCCATACTTAGAGAAGTAAGAGAAAATTTTGCCTAGGCTTCAACCTTGGAAATATTAAAAATATGCTTGGCACTAGAGAAATTCGCCATATTAAGAAATATTTTTCTAAGTCTAACATTTATATGTCTAAAACATTTTCGCCTAAGACTTAGGAGGGAAAGAAAATTATGGCAAAATGAAATTGGACGGAAAGAAAATTATGGCAAAGTGAAATTGGAAAGAAAAAAATTTCGCCCAAGGCATTGGCAAGAAAAATTTTGGAAAATCAAATTTGCCTTAAATAAAAGAAAATAAATGCCATAAAATGAAGGGGTTGAAAACAACACATAAAATAATTATTTTAATTATTTTAATTATTTATTTTTCAACACCCCAAAGAGATAACCAAAAGAAAATCACCTTGAAAGTGCGCCATGACACTTGAATGGAAAATAAATGGAACAGGTCTCAGAAAGTTTGCCATATGGAAGACTTGATAAGAGGTCCAACCTCAAGAGAGAGACATGGAGAATTTGACATAAAGTCCTCCAACATTTGAAGATAGATGGAAAAAGACTCTCAAAGTCCGCCATGGAAAAGTGTTCACCAAGCCCAACTCGTAGAGAGAGAGTATGGCAAACAATGAGAAGTCCGATTTCGGGAGATAGAAATGAAGAGTTAAATGTGAAATATGCTCATGCCAAGATGAAAATGACGAAGAGAGTATGAAGTTTGCTTTAAATTTGAAACAAAATTCACTTTGATATCAGGAGAGAGTGTTAAAAAATTCAGCATGAGGCTAGATTTCAGGAGAGAGAAAATGAAAATCTTCATCCAACATTGGGATTAATGAATAATTTTTGCCATGGCTAAATTTAAAAAAATAAAATAAAGATAAAATCAAATAAATTAGCCATTTTGGAGAAAATTAAAAGCTTGAAAATGAAATTTATAAAAATCTTTCAAAGCTTATCCTGAAAAGTTATCTTTAGGAGAGAGAAAATATGAAATAAATTTGTTTTATTTTACTACAGGTGGATGACTACACAAGGTGAATCTTCAAAGAGGAAAATGGCAAAGAAAGTGTAAAGTCTGACTTGAAGGGAGATGAAAGAAAACTTGGGGAGTCCACCCTTGCACATTGCAAGACCAACAGGAAGTCCGCCAAGAGTTTGGCATCATGAAGACAACGGCAGGCACACCGTCAAGTACATCCAACTTACACAAGCCAAATTCAAAATTGAAGACAAATCTACCGGCAAAATTTATTTGAGTACAGAAATGGCCAAAATCTTGAAGGTATTACAAAGTAGCCAAAATTTGGCTAAGTATGGAAATTCTTCGCAGGGAAGGTTCCAATTTCCTCCATTATTCAAGGCACTTGAAAGAATATCCGGACATCTTGGTAGGGGTTTCATCTACAATCCCAGACCTATTGAAGCAATCCGGGCAACTTCTTGAAGGATCTCATCTCCTGAAGAACTAAAGACAAGCTTCAAGTCAAAATCAGATGATGACAAGAAGAGTGTTCCAAACAAATTTTCATACTTAAACAATTTCTTGACACAAATTGGATAATTCAGAAAGGAAATCCAAAGGAATGACACTTGCTCCAAGGCGAGACTTCCAATACAAGTGAGAAGGAGAAGCCAAAGTCTCAAAGGAGATCCAAAGATCAAAGCTAGGAAAGAACAAGCACAACGGATAGAGTCATCAACAAGGAAAATATTCTAAGGCAAGCACGTAGCGACCAAGGAAGGCATCCAGCACGTTGAGGTGGCGCCTCGTCATCTTCCAACCAATCAAATTATTCCAAATCAACATGCAATAACTTTCTATTTTATTTGTCGGTTCATATTTAGCAAAAAGGACAAGTGTCCTCGAATGTAATTTTCTCATTGGTCGAGGGGAAGCAAACCCTAATTAGGGTTTTGTTCGTAATCTTGGCCGTTGATCCTAAATCAATCTTGGCCATTGAATTGTAATTGGGGAGCCTATAAATAGAGCTCAGCCCCTCATTTGTAAAGTATGGGAACATGTTGCAAAACATGTTGAGATAAGTAATTGTTGTGAATGACTGCCAAAGTAATAAGTAATGCATGCATTGTTTTGATGGTGATTGCTTCTCTTATTTTGAAGTTGGCATGGTTCTTATCCCTCATCATAGTTTAGATTTTATTTCATGTATGTTAGATGAATGCAAGATCTGATAAGTATTGATTTATGGTGAAACTTTTTGCTCGTACTTTCTTTGAATGGATGATTTTCGTTCAATGCGTAAAGTTAGCCTGAGCTTATTTTGTGGATGCTTAACTTCTGTCTGGATAATTATTGTTTGATTTGATGGTAGTTATTCATGACGTGAAAATCATAAGCACATTCCCTTGAAGATTGAACCCCCTTTGTGTAGTTGTCGTTGAGTGTGGCGAAGCAAAGCATGGTTATTGGTTCCATCAAGTCAATACCGTCTCTTGAATTCTTAGGGAGTAGATTAGAAATTCTAAACCCTTATCTCCTTTTTTAGTTTGTTTGATCCCAGACCCAAACAGTAGAGCCTCATTGTCTGGACCTTCATTGTGAATTGAACAAGCCTAGCGTAAGTCCCTTTGTGTTACCAGCATAATCACATCAAACCACAGAGCTTATCCACACTCATCTTAAACATTGGAATTACCGTATGATCTTACTTGCAGTCTTAGCATATGAGGTAGTTTTCAAGAGGGGATATAGCGTCTTTGACACTTTATTCTAGAATGTTTGTTGTGTCATAAAACACGCATCAACAGGATCCTAGATGATGGTTGGTGGGATCGTGTTGAGTATCTCGTCAGTTTCACCGAGCCCATACTGAGCATGATCCGTTACACTGACTTGGATAGACCTTGTTTGGGCGAAGTATATGATGGTATCGACTCAATGATTGAGAAGATGAGATCCATCATCAATGCAAAAGAGGAAAATCCTGAAAAAAATTCTTCAAAGAGCTACAGGAAAGCATGGTTTGATGGAACAAAATGACCACTCCCTCGCATCCTCAATTGAGTCCCAAATATTATTTTCCTGAGATACTTTATGCTTCATCAAGAGTTGCTCCATATAGGGATGGTGAAGTGGCCCAAGGGTACAAGGCAGCAATTCATAGAATTCATAGAATCTTCACTGATCGTGACCAACTTGATCGAGTGAGGGCTGAGTTTATGGCTTTTGCATGCTCTGGGAGTGTTGATCAGAATATGGATGCTCTTTGAGACAAGTGCAGAGTGGATGCTCATAGTTGGTGGTACTTCCATGGGCAAGAATACATGCACCTCCAACCTATTGCAATAAAAGTTTTATCCCAAGTAAGTTTTATATTTGTAATTTTAATTTTAATTAATAATTTTGTTTAGTTAAATTTTGTAACTCTTAACTATTTATTAATTTAATTTGGTCTTAATAGGTTGCTAGTTCATCCTCTTCTGAGAGGAATTGGAGCACATACTCCTTCATCCACTCAATAAAACGCAATAGGCTACATTCAAAAAAGGCTGAGGACTTGGTGTATGTGCATTCAAACTTGCGCCTCCTTACACACAAACATAGTTCCTACAAAGAAGGAGACACAAGGAGGTGGGATATTGAGCCAGAGCAGCTTGACTTGGATGCTTCCACAAGTCACTTAGCTGCACTTGATATTGATGATGACTATCAGCCTGAAGCAACTACTGAGCATGAGAGTGGTAGTGTCAGTGCTAGTGTCGGTGCTAGTGGCAGTGCTTGTGCGAGTGTTACTAATGCTCTTTGTGGTTCTACACAAAATGTAGCATCTAATGTTGCTAATGATGCTGCTTTTTTGGATGACCCATATGATTCAAATTGATCAATGATCAATAATCATTAATGGCTGATTGTAAACACTTGACATTTTTATGTTTGAAGTTTGAACTTTAATTTATAATTCTATATCATGACATTTGACTTTTGAGTATAAAGTGTGTTAATGTTCCGATAGCGTCAGGAGGTATCTTCTAGCAGCAGAAGTATCTTCATTAAATAGATATTATGTCAATTGGCTGACCCACATAAATGTCTTATTTAAGATGGGTGACATGCAATAGAATCTTCGGTCTGACATGCAAGAGAATCTTTGCATGAAATGTATTTGTAACTGCTCCTAAAAATAGGTAATTGTAATGCTCCTAGTGCATCTCCTTTTGCATGCACATGTAAGTGACGATTCCCTATTTTGGGATTGATTCTTGCTTAAGTTAAGGGGTTCTTTCAAGGAGGAGTCAGCCATCTACAGCAGATTATTATCCTTTGAAGAGCAGATTGAAATTAAGGAGAAAAACAGAGTTCTTTTATATGCATGTATCTATGAGAGATACTATTCTTCTGTGGGTCAAGTTGTAACCTGATTTATTGGCATCTAGGAGAGGTGCTGAGACTTGTAAGCTGATTTCATTCAATATATAAGAGACATATTTGTGGCTGGGTTTTTCTCCCTCGAGAAGGAGGGTTTTCCCAAGATATATGCTGTGTTATATTGTTCATTTCTTCATGTGTTTGTGTTGCATTTTTGCTTTCTGTTAAATCTGATCCTAAAACATTAACATGGTATCAGAGCGGGTCTATGAAAAGATCCAATCAGATTTGGTCTAACAGGAAAACAGTCTCTTGTGGCACAGTGGAGTTTTGAAGGCTTTTTGAGTTTGTAAATCTTAGACATGATTAGAAGGCATGGGAAAAGCTGTTGAGTCTGTGTGTGCAAGTGCCATGGAAAGAAAGTGATGGAGTCAATGCTATTTTGTGTTCACTTATCTTCTGCAGTGTAGGTGAATGTCCTGTTGCTATTCAAAGGGGTCTTGTTGCGTGGGAGTCATGTTTTGTTAATACTGATATGAGAATGTTATATATTTATTGACACCTCTTTAGGCATGGGCAGTATGAAAGTATGAGTAACTTTTGGGCTAGTTTCACTTGATGTGAAGCCGTGACTTTCTAGATTCTATTCTATTGCTTGTTTTGAGTTTTGGGTGTGCAGAAATTCTTTGAGCTAACGAGAGTGTTATATATAATCTATTTTGTTGCCATCCACGATGTGTGAAGTCCTGTGGAATTCATGGGTGTATGTCTTTTCTGAAGAAGTCTCGAGGAGTGCCTCTTGAAGGCTAGCTTTAATTGGCTGCTGTATCTTTTTTTGTAGAAGACTAAAATTTATTCAGAACTCTGATTAAGTGTGCTATGTATAAGGAGTTTCTTGGAGCTGCAATCTCTGTTTACAAGCTTGGGAAGCGAAAGGACACGTTTATGGAAGGAAGTCGTGACGATTTTTTTTACTCTTTTAATTACTTAAACTCTTTTATCGCATGAGTTTGGGTGCGTTGATTCATAATGTGATCTCAAGATTTAAATGGAGTCTTTAATCTTTGATAAACGGTTGTTTCATATTCCCACTTTCATGAGGGTGAGCTCAAGTGAAGGTGGCAAAGATGAGACACAGCTACAGGTCTAGCTCATTGGTGTACCAACATAAAGAGATAAGTATCTTATACTTGTACCTTGAATGAATTATTTATGTAGTTATTAATTCATGGTACATCAATGGATAGTGAATCTTGTATGCTTCTAGCTTTGATATTTCTTCTGGATAGTTTAAACTATTAGTAATCTCTCTCTAAATGCTTCCAGGACGGATCGAGGAGCAAGAGGGTGATGAGAGATTGCCTAGAGAAGAAAAGCTTGAGGCATCCTGTAAGGAAGTCATGCCGACTGAAGAAATGATCAAGCATGGAGTTATAGCTTGCAACCATGGGACTGAGTTTGTGGCTGAAGACATCTCTCCAAGAGGAAGAACCTATTCAAGTTGTCTTTGCGATCAGTTTCTTCGAAGAGGAGGAATTTACATTCAGAGGGAGTCTGACAATTCTTCAAAGGCAACCTTGGACGAGGAGGTCTGAAGGTTGATGCTAGAACTTGAAGCTTCAGAGGGAGTCACATCATCATGAAGATCTGTGTTAATGCATTTCTCTCTGTGAGATAGATTTGAGGTGCAAGCCCTTGTTAATGCATTTCTCTCTGCGAGAGAAATTTGAGATGCAAGCCCTTGTTAACGCATCTTTCTCTGCGAGAGAAATTTGAGGTGTAAGCCCTTGTTAGTGCATCTTTCTCTGTGAGAGAAATTTGAGGTGTAAGCCCTTGTTAGTGCATCTTGCTCTGTGAGAGAAATTTGAGGTGTAAGCCCCTGTTAGTGCATCTTTCTCTGTGAGAGAAATTTGAGGTGTAAGCCCTTGTTAGTGCATCTTTCTCTGCGAGAGAAATTTGAGGTGAAAGCCCTTGTTTCATTCTCTTGGAGTAGCCATGGTGGATGTCATGATGAGATGACAACATCACGTTGAGTAATTCCGTGATGGACACTGGTGCATGAATATCTGAAAAGATACCTCCCTAGCTAAGAGGGAGTGTTAATGTTTTGATAGCGTCAGGAGGTATCTTCTAGCAGCAGAAGTATCTTCATTAAATAGATATTATGTCAGTTGGCTAACCCACATAAATGTCTTATTTAAGATGGGTGACATGCAATAGAATCTTCGGTCTGACATGCAAAAGAATCTTTGCATGAAATGTATTTGTAACTACTCCTAAAAATAGGCAATTGTAATGCTCCTAGTGCATCTCCTTTTGCATGCACATGTAAGTGACGATTCCCTATTTTGGGATTGATTCTTGCTTAAGTTAAGGGGTTCTTTCAAGGAGGAGTCAGCCATCTACAGCAGATTATTATCCTTTGAAGAGCAGATTGAAATTAAGGAGAAAAACAGAGTTCTTTTATATGCATGTATCTATGAGAGATACTATTCTTCTGTGGGTCAAGTTGTAACCTGATTTATTGGCATCTAGGAGAGGTGCTGAGACTTGTAAGCTGATTTCATTCAATATATAAGAGACATATTTGTGGCTGGGTTTTTCTCCCTCGAGAAGGAGGGTTTTCCCAGGATATATGCTGTGTTATATTGTTCATTTCTTCATGTGTTTGTGTTGCATTTTTGCTTTCTGTTAAATCTGATCCTAAAACATTAACAAAGTGGTGGTGTATTTTTGCTATGTTATTTGACTATTAATATGGTGGTGTATTTTGAACTTAATTACTGCTGCAAATATGTATATATTTCTGATTTTTATATGTTTTTTGTATTACCGAACCCAAAACGAACCCAACCCCAAAAAAAAAATTTCCCGAACCGGCGAACCGGGTTCTCGAACCCGAACCTGAACCCAAAACCGAACCAGTAACTTAGCTTTTAGGAGAGAAAGTGCAATTCCAGGCAAATTTTCATGCAAGGCAATATCAGATTATTCTTGAAGATTTTTTTGGTGGCTGTGACCAATACCAATTGATCAGTGCCTCTCATTTCATGTTGATCTTCAATTTAAGTTTTCACATAAAATCTTATCCTTAATCTTGCACCTCTCACGTTAGTTTGCTTTAGTATGATTTATGATCCATGTTCCTCCTTGTTTACTTCTACATTTTCATATTCCTCTATGAAATCAAATATGACTTCACCACTTCATTTTTCTGCAGACTAACCCCCATGTAATAGATCTTTATCCGTCTAGAATAGTGTAATCTCGGTGCAAAAAAAAAACAGTTGTAAAATCAATGACAAACTTTTATGTGTTTTGAGGATCTACCAAAATTTAGATGTTTTTGTGCTCACCCAAACAGTGGATTTGAACCTAAACTTGACCCTGATTACTAAGGTTGAAGGTTATAATAACATAATCTGCAGAGCTGCTTCTACCACATCTTATGGCTTCACCTAGTAACTGTTGTATATGAAGCAAGGGCTGTGCAGGAGTCCAGAAAAATAGCACTTACCCAAATAAACATCCAACTTGTTATACCATTTTCTCTAACACCTCCCAATTTGTCATTCTTGGTGATATGAGGATGCTTCTAAATATCTGACAGTCAAATTAAATCATCTAATAGATCTCTAGATTTTATTAGTTGCTCAAGAATTTGTTGAACAATCAACCCTATGTCTTGTTCACATTTATGAGGAAAGAGGAGGATGAAACAAACTCAGGTTCACAAAATATTGTTTAACAGAAAAACGTCCACTAAAAGACTGAATAAAGAATAATCATCCATGACCCTTGAGTTTCATACTTAACATCTTTAGTTCTTTTCTGTCAAATGGCAGACATGTACCTTACATCAACACGGAGGCAACCCCGACGAAAGCCTTCTCGGCTGATAAATAAAATAGTCGTGATTAACAGGTGAAATTGGACTGCATAAAGCTGCAAGATATATAACAGTACATAAGTTCATTATCTTTTCCTTTCCGAAGTCCAAAACTAATAGCATATGAGAAACAAAAGAGCATGAAATATTGAGAACTAGAAATGCATTTGACCGAAAAAAGGGAAACTAAAATTTAAATAAATTTGTATTGCAACAGTACAAGTTAGAAAAGAAGCAAAAACACCTCATGACATTTTCAGAGAAAATGAGAAATGATGTACAGCTCTAGGAAACATGAAGCCATGAAAGACATTGTTTAATACACCTCAAATTTAGTCAAAAGGCCTGCAGTTTGCCAGCAACCAAAAAATAGGCTGCTGCATGCATTTCAGCGGTAAAGTAAAAAATCACTGCTAAAGGCAAAACAAACATTCGCACACTCATCACTTGCCTAACAAACTTTTATTAGATAGTTCCCTTCAAGTACCAGTAATGTTTCTACTGAACAAATATTTGATCTTGGTGTATCTTACCATGTAATATGCTGGACTTTAAGTAAAATCACAAGAAAAGAAACAGTCTAGTAGCAACAAGGAAACCTAAGGAGCACAAGAGATGTCCTAAATGGCAATTGTTCTGGGGCTAGAAATTGTTATAAAATGCATTTCGTACTTCTCTGGAGTATCATAAAAGATGAAACTACACAAAATCTAAAGAATAGGGAGAATTATCCAAAAGCAATTAACAACAAAAATTTTGTGTACCTTGGTAGCCCAAGCCATCCCCAGCTTAAACCCACAGGCCAAACAGCCAATAAAACTATTTTTAAATGCACTCAGAAAATTTAGTCCTAAAACTAGACAGCTTAAAAGTTAAAACACAAAAACTTCAATCAAAACAATAATCTGACTCTATTGATCTACAAACACATACTGCTGAAAATGTGAACAGTGAATACACAATATTGAACTCTCACACATGCAATTATATTCTCATCAGCACTGAAATGAAATTTTAGAAAAGAGACTCTATATGCATCATAATGAAAATTAGAATATGTGCCCTTTAAATAGACAAGTGCACTAAGAATCTAGCTAAGAGAAACTAAAAGAGGTGTCAAGTATAGTTTTCAAGTTAAGCTTACAACTTATCTGAGTGACACTCAGATTGACTAATCAATAAACCTAGTTTGATTAATCAATTAATCTAGTCTAACAACTAATGACTCCTAATCAAAGTAGTTGAAACTAAGTTACAAATCACTTATAGTCCCTGGAGACACATCCCCTGCCCTTTTGGACCTGTTCCCATACTAGGGACATGGGGATGCCTTGGAAACATCCCCCCACCATTCCCCATCTCTGATTTTTCTATGAAACAACCCATTAATGGCACCTCTACGTGGGGATGGCCAGGATGTCAATGACATCCCCCAATCATCCCAAGGATGGCTAGCTGTCCCCAAGTAGAAAAAACTATTCTTTTCAAAAGCCCAACTTAAATAAAAAATTGTTTTGTTCTCTTCTATTGTGGGCCCCCACACCACACTCAACTCTATATCTATGACAAAACTAGGGCAATACCCCAATCATCCCCCAATCATCCCAAGGATGGCTAGCTGTCCCCAAGTAGAAAAAACTATTCTTTTCAAAAGCCCAACTTAAATAAAAAATTGTTTTGTTCTCTTCTATTGTGGGCCCCCACACCACACTCAACTCTATATCTATGACAAAACTAGGGCAGCAGTAACAAACAGTACGCAATGAGATAACAAAACTAGTAACAGAGGAAAATGTATCTTTCATTTTTTTCCTTTTCTTTTTTCAATGTTTTAATGAAGAATTTTTTTATTTTCTTTATTTTTTTAATTTTCAGTTTGCACTTGTATTATTTTTCCACAAAATATAGGTGGCAGCAGTGACAACAGTGAACATGAAATGGAAAAAAGAAATATAAGAGTTTTTGGCTCAACCAAGGATTTATCAAATTTTGGGAGTGTTGTGGGTGACGGAGAACAGCCACATAACCCATTTGAGTGCCCTTCTACCATCTTGAAACCTTATGTGAAGGGCTCTTTCAAATGCTTTAAACCTCTTCTCCAATTTGTGACAACTCTAGACAAAGACAAAAAGAAAAATTCAGGGGAAAGTAGAGTATGGTTGTGTCATATTTCCAACAACGATTTTATAAGGCACTAGACCAAGGTATATAGCCACCTCTTGAGCATTACAAAAAAAAGGAGTTAAGGTTTGTCCAAATATATAGGACAATGAAAAGGCAAAGGTTAATAGATTGTTTACGGTAGTGGAAGCAAGGTCTAAGGGTGAGTAGATGCCAATACAGTCTGCACAATCAGCTATGCCATCCATGGTTGCTAGTGGTAGTGGTGATGTTTCCACAAGAGGAAAGAGCGACTGGTGGTAGTGAGAGGGCAGGGACAACTATACATATGTTCAATATGCAAGCATGAAAATGTGGCAGAGCCTTCCATTGCCGAATTTTCTATGCCCATGCCATCCCATTTTACGTGGCACATTCTCCTTATTTCAAAACAAATGTTCAAAGATGCAATTTTTTTTGGTTCCTCATTTACCTCCCCTAAAGAACATAAATGATGAGTTACCCTCCTTGATAAAGAATATTCTGAGGTGAATTTGGTGACGAAAGACGTGATACAAACTTGGATGAGGACAGGTTGCTTTATTGTCATGGATGGGTGGACCAATATTAGACATCAACCACTCATCAACATCAAAGTTGTAGCTCTTATTTTTTTAAAGCTATTGATTGTTCAAGGAAGCTCAAGGATGTAAACTTCCACTTTCAGATTTTGAGAGAGACCATAGAGGAGGTTGGGACCTCCAATGATATAAAGGTGGTCACAAATTTAGCACATGTCTATAAATTAGCTAGCATGGTGGTGGAGAGTGCTTACAAGCACATCTTTTAGGCTCAATGTTGTGTTCATGTGTTGAACAATGCATTGCAAGACATGGTGAAGATGGATTGGGTGAAGCAAGGGGTGTTAGAAGCTAGAGATATTCAAATGTTCATTTACAACCACCACACCTCACTCTCATCAAGACTTTTTCAAAGAAGGAATTCCTCAAATCTATGGAGACTAGATATATCCAATTATTTCATTTTGTTCGAGAGGATGTTTGAGGTGCAAGAGGCTCTATAATTTATGATGGTTAATCCAGAGTGGGGTAGATACCTAATGCAAACACTACTAAAAGAAAAGGTGTGAAACAAAAGATCCCTGATGACAATTGGTGGTCCACTATGCGGTAAGAGAATTCTATTTTTTAATTAAATTACCAAATTATTAAAAGAAGGGGCCTCGACAACTATAATTAATTGGTGATGAGCAAATCGTGTCTCACCCACCCACCCCTAGCTAGATAGCAGGACTTTCCTCCGCCTTCTCAACTCCAATGGGTTCCCAATCTGGTAATTTCTGCTCAAATCCATCATTATTAATGTTTGTAACTTGATAATCTTCTTCATCTTTGTATTAGAATTCGCTTTGTCATTTGTGTCTTATTCTTTTTTGATTTTTTTTTTTGCAGATATGTTTGCTCCTTCAGCTCCCCTATTGTAAATGTCATTAGATATGCCAATACGGATTCTCCTAGTCCTGGAAAAATTTATGAGACATTTGACAACATGCTTGGGCAGATGATGTGAGCAATTTGTGATAAGGATTCTAATTTGGGATTATATGAGTAGCATATCAAGCCCATTGTGATGCGATAGTGGAACACTATGAACACCCGACTTCATATGGCAGCCTTTGCTCTAAATCCCAAACAGTTAATGGAAGTCCTTCGAAAAATGTATTCAAAGGAGGAGTCAACTTTATCCACAGTGGCTTGCCTTTGCTAATATTTGTGGTCCAACATTCAATAAACCAAAGGCAAAGATACATAGAGCTGCATTAGCTCAAACCAACCCCATGGAAGTTGGGCATGGCATGGCAAGGATATATCAAAGTTGAGGATGCTTGTCATTTGCCTCCTTTCATAGGTCGCAAGTTCCTCTTCTGCAGAGAGGAAATGGTCTATATTCAGCTTCATCCACTCTATCAAGAGGAATAGCCTTACCTCTATATGAGAGAAGTTGGTGGCCATGCATAGTTCCTTGCAATTCAATTAGATTGATGTGGAGGCACAAGAGGGATTGGTTGGAATTCAATTGGATGAGGCATCCCCTCATAGTGGTAGTGTCTTAGATTCAAACTCCGGTTTTGATGCAGTGTTAGCGAATGCCAATTAGGATTCGTAGCATAGTTTCTAAGTTTTTGTCATTTTATAGTTAAAACTTGCAAGCCTCTGGGCATTTTGTTGTAGTTTATGTATAATACATATACACATTGACAATGAAAGCAAATAAATTTTGTTAATTTGTGATGCAGGAGCATCCTAGGTGCAAGGGTAATCTTGCATCAACCAAAAACATATTTTGTTGTTTTGTTGTTTTGTTGTTGTTTCTTCCTTGTTTTTCTTGCAAGAGTAGAGGAACAAATTCTGAATTTTTCCTATGTATTCATGGCCAACTGAATATATCAACTTGAAGAAGAACCAAATGGATGTCTACATTTCAATTTTGGGGAAGATCTAATGAAAATTGAGCAAGTTATGGAGTTGTGGAGTTTTGGCTTGCATCCGAACTTTGCGAAACTTCTAGTCCCATCCCGATCCCCTCTAAATCCCCGCAAGTCCGTTTGGACTTCATTCTTCCGCTAATCACTAATGTAGATTGAGTTAGTGGAATTTTTGACCCTTACCGATCCTATAGAACTTCCTTGCTCAACCAGACCTTATTTGGTTCCTGCTCGAATCCCCACATTTCCCAATGCCACTTGAATCTCTGCAAGATGTCAATGGTCCCAATTTCCACGTAAAGCCTGTTGATGCAGAAATTTACCTTGCGTCCAGACCTCATCCAATTACCTTTCGTTTCCCCGCATCCCAATGACCCACGCTTTCTCACAATGTCTCAAAAATCCTTATTTCCCTGCATGGTTGGTCGATGGTAGAACTTCACTTGCCAATGGGATAGATCCCGATACCCTTCAAAATCCCGCAATGTCCAAATGCACCTAATTCTCCCGCATGGTCAATGAAGATGAGTTTCTAGGTGCCAATAACATATCCACTTACCCCTCGGATTTCTGCAATCATGCCTAGAATGTTGGAAAACACCAAAGCAACAATTACAATGGCCTACATGCGGACTTCATGGATGAATGAAAGCTTGACATGTGTCCCATGATGCCTGGGCATGGTGTAACCGACCTTTCTCCAAGACATATGCTATAAATTAGGGTTAAAGCTCATCTAGAAAAAGAAGTTTTTTGGGCGAGAGTCTTCTACAAAGATTGTAAATCTGCAATGCAAAGTTAGAAGATTTTGATGAACAAAAGCTAGAGGGAGCTTGTTGGGTAGATGTAGGTGAATGTTGTAAGGCTTGAGAGCCAAGGCCAATGAAGGTATTGTAAATGAATGTGTCCCTACACCTAGATAAAGTGTTTGTTTTCTAATAAATGTGTTATTTAGTGAACTATGTATGTTTTGGCTGCATGATTAGGCAATCTGGTAAGTCCCCTTGGTCATGACCTGAACCAATTTGTTTGTCAACTCTCATGTGAACTCTCAATTCAAATCCAATGTTATATATTAAGGATCTATAATGCATATAATGAATGCCTTATCAATGTTACTCTACAAATATTTGAAATTTCACTATATTTTAAAAAATTAGTTGTCCCATACCATCCCCTAAAAATGGCTTCCAAAAAGTCCATCCCTGAAACACATCCCTTACCCTCCTTGTCCCAAAAACTTGGTGTAACATAGAAAATCACTCAAGTCTCAAATAGTTAATTGGGCACTAATCTCAAAGAAGACTCCCTACAAAACTCGGCCTTATTTTCCTATATAAGTATGTCCTTTCCATGCTGATTTCTCTTCCACACAATTATGGATCTATTGTTGTCACTATTGTACCATCAATGAAAACACTAGCTGAGCAACAAGGTAAAACTCTTAACACTCCCTCTTTGCAAGGAAAGTGTTCAACAATCGAAGTCTCTCTCTCAACATCTCAAACTTCTAGCAACTAAAACAAAAACTTGAACAAAATCTAATCCCTATTTCTAAGAGAATCCTTTGGCAATTGGAGCAAAAGTTTCATCAAGGTCAACTCCATCTTTCTAAGAGAATCCTTCAGCAATAATTTTTTCCTAGTACTCAATACTCCCACCTCCATGAATTCTGGCGTCCCTCCTTGGGAAAAGCTCAGTAATAATAATATTTTATCAATTACTTGGCCCCTTTAATTGAAAATGAGAAATAATAATTAGCTCAGGTTCAAATAATCAAATTTTAATTAAATTTATTTCCCTAGCAATTCATCCTTAGCCCACAAGAAATATAGAAAAGTATTTTGGTTCACAAATATAAATTAATTGAAAATTGTACATGAAAACATACTCCTTTATTCACTTAGTTAAGTGCACTAAAAAAAAGCAAAAGATTTGGTCTACATCCATTCCAACTTGGAACTACTATTACATAAGGAAGTTAACTACAAGGAAGGGACAACAAACAATTAGGATATAGCCCCTAAGTGTGCCGATTTGGATGCATCTATTTTCGAGCTTGCCAGAGTCAGTATAGATGATGACAAGGCTTCTACACATGATGTTCACACAACTAGTGAGAGCACAACTACGGTTGCTTGTGGTTCAAATGAAGTTGAAGTTGAACAACTGCTAGCTTTGATTTAGATGCTTTTGATGGAGAGGATTAGGAAGATATAATTTGTTATTGTATTTAGACTTTTAGTTTTACTATTTTCAAGTTTTGTGATGACTTGACTCTTTGAGTTTGACATATATATTATATGATAATATCAAGTTGGGGCAACAAACAATTAGGATATAGCCCCTGAGTGTGCCAACTTGGATGCATCTATTTTAGAGCTTGCCAAAGTCAATATAGATGATGACAAGGCTTATGCACATGATGTTCCCGCAACTAGTGGGATTGCAACTAAGGTTGCTTGTGGTTCAAAAAAAATTGAAGTTGAACAATTGCTAATTTCAATTTAGATGCTTTTGATGGAGAGGATTAGGAAGATACAATTTTTTATTGTATTTAGACTTTCAGTTTTACTAATTTCAAGTTTTGTGATGGCTTGACTCTTTGAGTTTGACATATATATATATGTGTGTGTGTGTGTGTGTGTGTGTGTGTGTATGTATGTATGTACGTATGTATATATCTGTATGTATATATATATATATATATATATACATACAGATATATACATACGTACATACATACATACACACACACACACACATATATATATATACATACAGATATATACATACGTACATACATACATACACACACACACACACATATTATACATACAGATATATACATACGTACATACATACATACACACACACACACACACATATTATACATATACATACGTACATACATACATACACACACACACACACATATTATACATACATATATATATATATACATACAGATATATACATACGTACATACATACATACACACACACACACACATATTATACATATATATATATATATATACATACATACATACATATATATATATACATACATACATACATATATATATGTATGTATGTATGTATATATATACATACATATATATATATGTATGTATATATATCTTACATACATACATACATATATATATGTTCTGCTTCCTTTCTTATTTATATATATGCTATCTTAACTCTTCCCCATATATGTATATATATACATATATGTATATGTATATATATACATATGTATGTATATGTATGCTATATATGTCAGAGTTGTAACATTTAATTTCAGGTTATCAATAATTATTTCAGTTCAAAATTTCAAAGAAACGTAGATATATATATATATATATCAAGTTATAACATTTAATTTCAGAGTTATCAATAATTATTTCAGTTCAAAATTTCAAAGAATGAAACGTAAATATATGATATTTACAAAATTACATGTTGTGATTCATGAACTATGATTTGACATATAGATATATGAATGATTAATGAATTATGAAATGTATTTTCAATTCTATTGTTTAACTTATTTTTAGTATCAAGTACCAAATTATATATTTTAAATCCTTTTTTTGTATATATATATATATATATATATAAAGCCGGACCCATACCTAGAAAGAAATTGCTGTACTAGCATACCCAAATCTCAAACCCAAGCCCGTTCCCATACCCCTACCTGTACCAACAACTTAGGTTTCAAAATCTGCAAGTTAGACCAATTAGGGAGACAGTTAGAAGGCATGGAGATACCTTCAGTGGTATTAATGAATTCCAAAATCTTTCAGAAGTGGATAATTGGAGATCAAGTTTCACCAAATAGTTTTACGAAGAAAATAGAAAACATGGAGATATGTTCAGTAGCTTTAATCAAAACCTTTCAGCACTGGATAGCTAGAAATCAAGCTTTACTAAATAGTAATTTAACTAGGTTTGTTTCTTTTCAATGTGTGGCTGGTTATTTAACTTTATTTTGAATATGGCCAGCGGCAATTTTGTTAGCTTGGTTAACTATCTGGTGGTCATTGGTAATAGAGTTGCAACAACAGACTCTATTCTAAGTTGATTTTCCTACAGTAACTTTGATGACAATTCCAATGATGATCAGACTTTTCGGAGTGGGATGATCCGAGAAGCCTGGATGCTTGTTAAAAAAAAGCCTTTGGTGGATTGATTCATTCTCTTCTGATTGGCCTCAAAGTAACTACAACAATCTTTTGAAGATAGCTTTGCTGATATTTTTCCTATTACTTTCATTCCAACGTTGCTGCTCCATTAGAAAGTTATTTTTCCTTCCTGATTGTTGGACATGATCCTCAAGCAAGAATTATTGGCTTCCTTGTGTGCTGACCCCCATCAGTTGAAATTTCATCCCTTGTACAAGATATATTGATCTGTTCAGTTTGCAGTGCCTATATTGTTGTTCCTGATTGCTTTCCAATGCAACCTTTAATGTGTAGTTAGCTAGAACATCCAGCTCAAGGTCATCTTTTTCTGTATGCAGATGAGTAGTATACAGGTTCACAATTATTAATCCTTGTAGTCCCTTGTTTTTCAAAGAAATAGCTCCTAGAGCATATCTTTTATGCTTTTTGGTTTCAAGAATTTTTCTGGCACAACTCTCAAATTAAAAACTCAAAAAATTCTCTCAGACAGGCATTGAATTTGCATCTCATTACTTGCCCTTATTTTTCCCTTGAACAGTTAGCCTTGTTTCAGTGAGCATTGTATTATAGAAACATCACTGATTTATTCTTCTCAAAATGTTTTTGAGGTTTTTCAACCTTTCATTTAAAAAAGACATATTACTTTTTACTTCTTGTATTCATATTAGAGCTTGGACAGCTTGTTTGCCCTGTCACGGCCCATAAGGAAACATCAGATTGGACACAAACAGGATGCCACTATTTGGAGTGTTTGAGTTGCTTTTTTTTTGTTTACGAATGTTTCCTGCAACTTACATTGGAAACTGAAAGATTTCTCTCAGCTGGGTGTTGGATTTACCTCTCATGCCATGTAATTGCTTTCTGGGAGAAAGATAGGGTTTGATTCAATCAACATAGGATCATAGAAATGATATTACAAGCCAAAGTGCATGGAATTATCTAATACTAAAAGGATCAATAATAAAATAATAAATTCATCAGGATATCTAATATCTTTGAAATGAGACCTGATAATTTGGAAAATCTTGGACCCTGATAAGAAAGTTAAAATTGATGCTAGGATAAAAATCTTGAATTTGTGTCAACAGTGAATAACATAATTGTTGTAATCTCTTCTAAGAAGGGATGGACTAACTCAACTTTCTTAAATTTTCTGCCCTCAAATATGTATAAATAGAGAAGCTCACTTGCTAGCAAATGGAACAACGTAACTTTGATCCATAAAAGAATCCATTTTCACTAAATGGCAATGGATTGAAGTGGTTCCAGAACAGGGGACAGACACTTGGATGCTGGGGAATGTGCGGGGCAGTAAGGGACATCCATGTGCAGACTTTGGCAGAAGAGAAAACAGTGATTTCTGAGTATTTTAGCCTCTTGACAAAACTGCCAGTTTGCAATAGCCCACAGTCTTGATATTGTCACAGCAATTTTGTAACCACTAGTGTGGAAACAGAATCCCCAGGGCAGTTTCGCCAGAAGCAGTGGTTTCAATACTAAGAAAAGCAGTAGTTTTTGCCCCCGCTCAGAAAAATGTCCCAAGATGCTTCAATTTCTGCTGTCTCTTCATTTCTCTCAGTCTTTTCAGCTTCTTCAAATGTTGTAAGGCTATCTTAAGCCATCAAAGACCAGAATCGAGTAAGTGATAGGATTCATTTATGCATTTTGAGGGCATGTAAGGGATTTAGAGCAGCCCTGAGTGCAGTCTCTGAGTTCGTATGTGACTGTGCTAGGCTTGTAGCAGGGCAGTGAGGTTGGGAGAGTATTTTAGAGGTCCTAGAAGACAAATCAGAGTGTAGGTTCATGCTGTATCAAGCCCAATAGGCTTAGACCTGTGGGTTGCCAATTGGAGTAAGTTTTAAAGGAGTAGTAGCACTCCATTTTGCTGGAATTTTCCCCCATACATGGGTTTCTCCAGGATAAACTCTGTGTCCATTTCATGGTAATGTTTTCTAACTTGTTTACTTACTAATTCTGTTACGATTGTACTTAGATAATTCCAGTCTTTGTCGTCCTCTACATAAATCCACTGCGATGAACTATTGAATAGAAAATCTATAGTAGTTTGCAGATCAGACTTCGACCAAGCAAGTTGAAATTTATAAGCATATTATCATCCCACTGGATGTAATTATTTCAGAAAAGAAATGAGAAATACTCTTTGTTCTGATAGATCATAAGGAAGACTCCATACACAGGGAAGCCCCAAGACATACTTTTATTTCAAAGTGAGAATAGTCAGAAGAGAAGGAAATTATCAAAAGAGAAAAAACTTTGCAATACATTAGGTGATAACAACAGGCTTCCCTGATTAGTAAATTTTCCACAACCAGGGAGTCAAAATAAACCTAGTAGTAACTTATGGCATTGCAGAAAGGGTTTAGAATAAGACAAGGTAAAATCAATCGGAGTGGGAACATGTGGGAAGCAGCATGAGAACTTTTTGAATATCAATGCATCCTTAGATGGATTCTCTAGCGGATCAGACTTGCATTGAGAGAAGCATTTTATTTCATTTTTGGCCTTTAATATATTTCCAATTTATTATATTGCTTATAAAAATATGGCAATAAGATCTATGAATTTAACGAGTATATGTGAAAAATATAATCTTGATACACATGAACGATTCAATTAAGCAAGCAAAATATCGCCGGCATACAGCATATGCAGATTGACAGGCAAGAGAACAAACAGCAAATATGTCCGCCAATGCCAAGAAAACTTTTATAATGGACCTTTGCCTTTTCGACTTATAGAGAGTGCAGAAAAAAACTGTCCTGAGACTATGCAATCAGAATAGAATAGCCCTAATGATATGAAATCGGTATATTGGCGATTTTCCCCAAAGACATTGCTACATATCATCGCTCAATATCATTTTTTTGCTGTTTACTACCCCCATGGAAATTTAGATATGTTAAACGATGACAGATAGAAGTATATTACCGCATAATCTTCTTCTGTTAGCCTCCGGGCAATAAGTAAATTCAAAATAAATGACAATCCACGAGATATGACCTGAGACGCTGTCCACAAACAAGCATGCTTCAGTTGTTAAGCAAACATGGCCGTGTAGATTCAATTCTAATCTAACAAGTCCGAACTCCTATCGTAAGAATGAGTACCCATTAGATAAAGAAATGTATGAGCCAACATGGAGCCTTCATTCGCTCCAATCTTAGCGTCTTCGTCCTCTTCATTGCCCATCATATGAACTTTGTCAGAATGCGAAATGCGTGCTGGTTATACCTCCGTTTTCCCCGCATACATGGCTTGAAGGACTGGAGCTTTGGCCTTACCTTAAAGTATCGAACTATATATATTTCGATAGTTGCAGTTTATTTGTTTATGGGGAAAGACAACGGTTTTCCAATTTCGTGTCGAGGAATAGAAGTGCTTATGGATACAGTGAAAACCAAATTAAAGTGAAAAAAGGTTGGCTTTCTACGAGATTCTTCTTATGGAAAGAAAGGTAGTTTTGTTGCATGAATGAATGAATGTTTTTAATCATGTCCACGAGGCCAAGCAGCATATGGGACCCACAGATAGCCAGCGAAGAAACCTGAACTCCCCAGAGAATGCAAAAACCTATGTTTCTTTTTCTTTCTGCATCTTGGATCTTCTATTATGCATCTTGACCAGAAAATCTACAAACCTTATTATCTTCCCTTCTTCAAACAAATCACCCAAGTTGTTCCCTTTTAATGTCTCAATATAATTGATCTGGATGTCCTTGTAAGCCGAACATTCCCTAATGTAGTGACATTCTGTCTCAACCACTTCTTGAGTGCAATATCTACATCTTTTGTCTGCCCACTCCTCTTTAGGTATCATCCATCTTTCGGTCTCACATCTAAGCTGGTGCGAACTTGTTCTTATCTAAGCTATTAACATTTTTGCTTTCTATTTTATTTTCATTCCGATGTAGGTCTTTTGTGTATGGTCATGTGTAGGGTTAAAATGTTTGACATAATATTCCTTTTTCCTCCCAAGTGGCCCTTTCCACATGCTTTCTTTGAACTTTCCTTGTACATACCTTTTTATTTCCTTATTGTTATTTGGACACTCACTTATGCTAATGCCCCACTTGCTCATCCATTTGATATTTTGTTTCATCCACGTGCTATTTCTTCTATCTAATTTTTCATTAGCTGCCATTTTTGGCCAACGATGAGTCTCCATGTTATCTAGTCTTCTTAGATAGCTTAGCAACTGAAACATAGCAGATGCTTCAACAGGAAAAGCCCCAGCCTCAGCTAGAACAATCTCGTAAGGGATAGTAGATTTAATCCTAAGACTATGTGTGATTAAATGTTTTTGCAATCTCTCTATCTGTCTCCATTTTTTTGCTGAGGTGTTGCTACCCCAAACTTCACATCCATATAGTACCACTAGAACAACTAAAAGCCCAAAAAGAGTTTTATTTGTCTTCCAATCACATAACTCAACTCTTCTGCATCTATTTTGCAATGAGTGCAAAGCTTTCCAAACCCCTTGTATCCTCTTTGCTCTACACGTTTCCCAACTGAGTTTATTGTGGAAATCAAGGCCAAGATACTTATATTCATTGACCACCTGCAAGGGGCTACCTTTAAAAACAAATTCCCTATGAACCTTCTTTCTCTTCAAGGTAAAGATCATGACCTTAGTTTTGGTAGTGTTCACTTGCATCCCCACCTAATGAAAAAAGAGCTCTAATGCTTTTAAGTGTTCCTTCAAATCTTGTGCTATTTTTTCCATTAAGACAAGATCATCCGCATATAAAAGCAATTTTATAACACAATTGGTCAAGTAGACCCCACCCCCACCAAACTTATCAATCCACTCCTCTAATTTGTCAATGTATATCCCAAATAATGTAGGGGATAAAGGGCATCCCTGCTTGACCCCGATATCACTTCCAAAACATTCTGAAAATCCTTGTTTGGTTTGAATTTTGGCCCAAACTTGTTCATACAGCCTATGAACAGCAGCTCTATAGTGTATTGGAATTTCCAATTCTTCCATCCTACTCCATAATTTGCTCCTAGGAACCGTATCAAAAGCTTTCCTAAAGTCAACAAAGCAGCAAAAAACCTCCTCTCCTTGTTTATCCCAGACCTTCTCGATCAAGTGTCTAAGAGTCATGCAATGATCAATAGTAGAATGTTTTGGCCTGAAGCCCGCTTGCCCTTTTGCGCGCTTTCCCTCCTTTTCCGCCCAAACACTGATCCGCTTTTCTATCATGCTCCCAAAAAGTTTACCAAAAAGAGGGTTGATCATTATAGTGCGGTAATTTGAAGGGTTGTTGATGTCACCACCTTTGAGCAGGGGGATGACAACACTAGTCGTTCAATTTGTTGGAAACCCATACTGAAGGACCTCATTGAATATTTTTTTAATATGAGGCATGAGAGCCTCCAATCCCCATTTTAGGTGTTTTGCCTGTAAACAATCTATGTCATGAGCTTTACCCATTGCCAACTTTTTTATTCCTTCTTTAATATTATCCGAAGAAAAAAGTTTAACCCTTGAATTTATTATTGGAGGGTTGTCTTTATCTTGCCCCCTCTCATAAATTTTCTTTGCATACTCTAACCATTCAAGGTTTGTAATATTGTTCTCTTTATTTGTGTCTTGTTGTTGCAATTCTCTCCAAAAGCCCCTTAGATTGTGCCTCCCAAGCAATATTAACTCCTTCCTTCTAGTTTGCATATACACTTCTTTTTTCAATCTGACCAGCTTTGCATATTCTTTGTTATTACCCCATTTTTTAGCCCTTTTCTTTGCTTCTTTACAATCCTCATCGTACCATGGGTTTGCTGGAAAGCTATTTTGATTACTTTTTTTAGGCCTAGACCTTTTGCAAGAGTTGAGGGCCTTGAGAATAATAGAGGTCAGCATGGTGTTGTCCATACTTTTTTTATTTGAGTTGAACATCCCATTGGTTCCCACCGCGTGCAACTATTTTTCCAGCGTTGTTCGGAAGGTTTCTTGGTTTTCCTACGTCAAAAGGATTGAACCTTGAGTAGCTTCTTTCCTTTCATTATGTTGTGTCATCTCTTGCCGTTGAGTACCATTTTGTATGCTGATTTTCACCTGTATTGGATTGTGATCGGAATTCATTTCTATGTGACACTCCTTTACCTTTATGTCTATTAAACTTGTCACGAGTTTCTTTGAGCTTATAACATAGTCCACCACACTTTGACCATTGTATGTGTGACATGTGATGTTCCCAGAACTAGGCCACATTTTTAAACCATTGCATATAATTAAATCATACAAGCTGCACATTCCTAATAATTTTGCCCCATACTGTGTGATATCTCCTTTTCCATCTTGAGATAATCTTTCCCACTTTTGGTTCCCTTCCTCTTCTAGCCATAAAGGGTTGTCCCCTATTCCCATCTCAATATCAAGGCAAAGAGACTGGTTATTTGCAGTTCTAGCATTAAAATCTCCAATTAGAATGATTTCACCTTTGTGGTTATATGTTGTTATATCCTTTTTCAAAGCTACATATGGGTCTTATTTGTCTAATTTCTTCTTCTTGTAGAATTTTGAACCATGGGGAGCAAAGTAACATGCTACAAGATAAATAATGTTCTCCTTTAACTCTATTTTTATCCATATGTACTGCTTATTTGTATCTTCCTTTTCAACTTGTATGATTTTTCCCCAAGAGTCTCTTACTAAAATTGTTACCCCTCCATATCCCTTGCCGCTTTCGGTGAACTCATTCCAAACTGACATCTTTGTGTAACCTTCAAAGTTTGGAACCTTGTAGCTCTCATGCTCATGTGTTTCAAGGAGGGAAATTATGTCCATCCCCTTAGCTATGGGTCCTAAACCAGGCCCCCTCCTCCAAGGATAGCCCCTACAGTTCCAACTTACCAATGAGAGCTGTGTCTAGGGGGCCCCGCCTTCCTATTTATCATGTGTATTTTTGTTGTTGAATTGAGCTTTCCCTCTATACATCCAAGATTCATTACCTACATTTCTTGCTGCTACCACTTTTTCCCATTCTTTTCTTCTCTCTTCCAATTGTAGTGGGTTTAGATCTTCATCTATGTAGAATCGTGTTCCCTTGAGAAGCCTTTTGTTCTTGTCCTCTGTAATTTTTAGTGTTACCCTTACATTTCTATTCCTTCCATCTTGTGCCACTTTACCAATTCTGCTCACTTGCTCAATATGCCCCACCCACTCCAACTTATCCACTAAAAAGTCTTTAATTAGCTTATTTGTGTGCTCCCCTTCTCCATAGTCCTTCAGTCCTTTTATTATTACATTTGCTGCTCTATCGTTCCTATGTTTTTCTTCCCTTAGATGCACCTTAATCTACCTCTCTATGAGTTCTCTTTGGCTCTCTATTGTCCCTTTCGTTACTTGTGCCCATGATTTTGTCTCTTCCAGTTGTCCCTTCAGCTTAGCTTCCCTAATTTCTATGCTTGCTATTGCTAATTGGAACTCCTGTAGCAATGGGTTGCTCCTTTCCTCCACTTCTGTTGTGGAATTTCCCTCTTTGATCTACTTTATCTCCTGCTTCATGGTTGATCTTTCTTGCTGACCTATTTTTAGATTGGCCTAAAGTTTGACTATCTCCTCCCTAAAAAACTTATTTTCTTGAGAGAGTTTGTGATTGGTATCCATGATCTCTTGCCATTTGTTGTACTTCCTCTGTTCTACGACTTCTAAACCTTCAAGTCTCTTCTTTAGCTCCATTAATTTATTAACATACAAGTCTGAAGACCAGGTTAAAGGAGTTGAGTTAGGACTATAT
>VDFB02360389.1:0-17723 GCA_007258455.2 Sequoia sempervirens
GGACATATCCTTCCCTCATCAATGCCACTCATTGGGATGTATCCTTCCCTATTCCCTCATTGACAACACTCCATCCATCATCAACCCATTTTAGCTTGTACCTTGACTGGGGCAACATCACCTTCATCCTTGCATCCGTTTGTGCTTCCCAACCTCCTATCACCTTTTCATCCTTCCATATCCATCCCTTTGCATCCTCTTCCTCATCTCACATTTCATCATCTCATCCATTTCAAAAGCACATTTGTGTTCTCTTGAACTCGCATGTCCTTTCGAGGGGGCATCCTCAAACCCTACTCTTCATCTTCACCCCCATCATCTTTCTTACCAGTCACTCCTTTGAATGACTGGGGCATGTTTTCCAATCTAACCATCTTCTTCTGGGTTCTATGTTTTAATATTCTTTGAAGTAGTGCTGCCCGTGCTTCATCTCAAGAGGGAATGGCTCTTTAGACATCCAAATTTGGACATAATTTATCCAAATTTACCACTTTTCATCCTAAACATCCTCTTATCCAAGTTAATTGAAGTAATATTAGTATTATTTAATTAATATCTTTAATTCTGCCAAATCCTAAGGTATTTAATTAATAATTAAATACCTTACCCTCCTTAATCCTCTTTTCATCAAATAAATTAAATAAATATTACATTTATTTAATTCCTCACATATCATTTTCATCTAATCCTAATCCATCTCCTAATTTCTTCATTAGGGATGTGCACATGCCTAATCCTTGATTAGGATGTGTCACATCCTCCAGCTTTTGCAAGTTGGCTTCTAATCCTCATTAACCCCTAGTATCTTCCTAGGTACTAGTGGTTAAAAACTAATTGGTACCTTGATCCAACTCACCCCATCCCTAAAGAAATTTTAATTCCTTTTTATTCACCCTAGGCTCCTCTCTTCCCCATGTGCATTTTTAATTCACTTTTATTCCTCCTAGAATCCCCTTTTCCCATGCATCTTCTAGAATCTTTGACTTGTCACATCAAGTCACATGTGACAAACTCCCACCTTTTTGGAGACCCTCTCTTATCCACTAGATTCTCCTAAGCATGTGAATTTTTAATTCACATTTATTCTTTCAAGGAATCTTCTCATCTTCCAATGTACTTCTAAGGTACATGTTCTTCCTCCACATCATGTACTCTCCTTCCACATCATCTACACATCATCTCACCCTTAGCCACTTCACTTTCCACATGTCAAAATGTGAGGGCTTGTGAGTCCTCAACTCACTTTAGCCCTTCATCTTGGCCTTGTTGGGTAAATCCCAACCATTGAATTCCTCTCAGAATTCAAGTTTCTCTATAACACCCCATCCCAAGTGCATTGAACACTTCAGCCATTTTGGCAACTCAAATGCTGCCATTTTGTGCACTCATCTAGCCTTCAATTCCATTCACTTGCATTTACATCTAAGCATATAGTCAAGACTTACATTTAGCCATATCAAGAGCCATCAAGGAGCACACAAATCAATCCAAATCAAGGGCCAACCAAGGAGTTTCAGCTGCGAAAAGGGAGGTATATCTATTTGTCTTCATTTAACACTTTCCTCTTTGCATTTACAAATTTTTTAGGCTAATCTTGAGGTGTTTCCTTATGTTTTTCCATTGCATTTTAATTTCTTAGAAAGGGTTAGACATTTCGGTATCACAACAAGGATGATGCTATTTTGAATCATGGTTTTACCACTTGTACACAAATGTTCAAATTATCTGCATTATGATTGATGTTATCATTTTTCAGGAGTAATTCAAGGATGTCAAAGAACTAGAAAAGCTATGATCTAGAATGGTATTTTCTTTGTCTAATTCCTATGAGTTAATCATTATTACTGTGAGAATCATCATGGGACGTGCTCTAGAAAGTATCACTGATGACATTCCAGATTCACATAGGAAAACGGTTAACTCTTGTTTGTTTATGCCAGGAATCCTCAGGTTATCTAGGTCCAATTATACTTAGATGTTTGTGTTAACTTGTACTATCAAACATCATGGAAGTAGTACTTAGGTCATCATGGTTTAATTATACTATTGATGTTTGTACTCACTTTCAACATTTTTAAAGACTCAATGATGACAATAAGTACAATAAAATCACTGGGATGACATCATTGCATTATTAGAATTGCATGTCTAGGTTGCATTCATTTTGGTTGCTGTAAGGGTATTTATAGATTTTTCACAGGTTGATGTTATTTCTATCATTAACATATTGAGTACATTTTACATTACCAAAAGCATCATTTAGAGGCATGAGAATTAGGACATCAATCATAGCATTATCATTGTATTTAGGCATCCATTTATTCATCATTCATATATTTGCATTATGAAAATCCAAGAAAAAAAACAAATGCATTGATCATATCATAAACATTTAGTACTGCATTATAGGCATCAACATATGTAAATTATCATTCATTCATCTCATATATGCATTAGGTCATAATATCTGCATCGAAAAATACAAAAACAACATAAATTACCATGCATATCATACATCCATAGGACCATATAGAGTCATTCATTATTAGTATCATTCATCTTTACATTAACATCATTTTCCATCAATCACAACATACATCATTTGCATTAGAAAAATACAAAAATAAGAGCATATAATAATTTTCATAAACCACATAGGATCATAACACATCTTACACCCATGACACATATAATATCATCATCATAAAACATCACAGAACATGCATAATGTAGAAATTAAATGCATCCATCATAAATCAATGCACATAAACACATAGGATCATCATCACTGCATATATATCTCAAAATATGTCAAATGTATAAGGATATTTGAATGTCATGAAATACATCATCAAAATGGTGATATCATCAAGATTCAATGTATACATCATGATATAACATAAAATGTCGAAACTATGTGGTACTATCTCCAGACGCTATTGGCATCACTGAACCTACAGGCCCTGCTACACTTAAGGGACCTACACCTGGATCCCTATAATCTCCTGGCAACGGTTGTGTCACACCCATGCTCACTATCTAAGACTAAGATCTACTAGTTCGAGAAAGGGTGAAACTCTCTCACCACTCAGGAGGGACCAACTCATAATATCGATCTCTATAAAATTGATCCTCCTAAGTGTGATGTATCTCCTTGAAATAATATGTAGTCTTGCTAGCTGTCATAGCCTGCTACAACCTCTTAGTAATGATCTCAACCTGCTCAACCCGTCATCTTAGTGTGTCTCTCTCTATGGTCAAGACTACAACCTGTCGCTTGCTATAACCTCTCAGTAATGGTCTCCATCTGCTCAACCCATCGTCTTAGTGTGTCTCTCTTCGTGGTCAAGACTACAACCTATCCCTATACTTGTCCCTAGCCCTGTATTTGTGCCAACTATTTTTAAACAACATCCCTCTCAGCTGTCAATGTTTATACTTGTCCCTAGGCTTGTACCTATGTCAACAGTTGTGTCTATTCCTATAGTTGATCCTGCACCTATGATAGCTATCCCTAAATAGTCTAAACCTAGGAGTGTAAAGTAGTGATCTGTGACTGTTGCTGTTGTGAGGGAAATTGAATATGTACACGATGATGTGTTGTTTCTACCAAGGATCGCCTCCAGTGAGGCACTCTAACATTGAAACTAGGATGTGCACCACCTACACCATCTCCTCCACCTCCACCCTCATCATCTCCTCCATCATCATCATCATCCTCATCCCCACCCTCTCCCTCCTCCTCATCACCATCACCTTTTCCTTGTCTCCGCCTAGGGGGTCTATCCTCATCATCCTCAAATGTCAGCATGGGCTCATCAAGACTCGAAAGCCTTAAAAATGGATGCTAACCAAAATACAATAAGTAATCATCACTCATGTACCCCTCGACTATCTTTGAATGATAATCCCAAATCATTGGTTGTAAATGCAGGTACTTGTCACACACAACATCATAGGACAATGTAGGTCCCCACTCGGTCAAATCCTATTGTCTACGGGCATATAGAGTTGATCCCTAAGGCATCCCCTAGATCCTACCATATTGTCTAAGCACTCTCTACAATAGAAACCTCTCAATAATAAAATGTTTTCGTCCAATGAGGTATCTAGCAGTTAGGAAGTAAGGAACCTCTAAGTGATCCTTGACCCACTACTCACAATCCACGTACGACCTTCAGGTAAGTGTATCTAGATCATCTAGCACCCGTCTCCAATATTCTAGTTTTCCCAGCTTATGTTGGACAACTACACCTACATAACCATAGATATAAGGCCTCCCAAATGGCTGAAATCTATCTGTCTTCAGTTGTGTCACTATAATATGCTCTCAGGCCCAGAACCAGAGCAATGTAACTCTTACTGACAAGCTAGCTCCTCTGAGATATACTACTTGGTGCAAATAATGATACAGGTGTGCAAGCAAACATGACCCCCAAGCAAACCCAGTTCCAAACTAGATCATCTTCTCTAAAGTATGACCCGAACCGACAAAAAATCACTTTTCCCTCTTGTTGGGACATAAGAAGCCACCAAAAAATCAAAATGGAAGGAAAAGGGGCATAACTGGAAAATATCTCCAGCCATGGTATCCAACATCCAAAAATCTAATCATCTTGGAAAATCTAGCGTAGTGCATCTGTACTCCCCTACTTGGTAGAATCATAAGTCATGATATTACCAACTACAAGAATCCATAAAATCCTGTATACATCCTCTGGTGTAATGGTCATCTCTCTGGTGGGAAAATGGAAAGTGTTATGATCGCTATGCCACCTTTCAGCCAATGCTGTCAACAATCCCCAGTTAGTCCTAACCCAAGGCATATCAATCAATGAAGACAGACCACATCTCTCAATAATATCTCTATCAGCATGAGATAGTTATAGAATCATCTCCCACATTTGTAGAAATCACTCTCATGACTGAAAATTATCTAAATCCATCTCCTATCATTTTTCAAACATCACAAATTTTCATATCAATCAAACCAAACTAGCAAATTAATCAATCATCAAATATCAATAAACATATCAATCCTAGTAAGATTTTCATCAAATCTAGTCAACAATTTGTTTTGATTCTCACCTATCATGAGGTCAAAACAACATCATCATTAGTGTATCTCTCCTATCATGAGGTCACTAAATCATCTATTTTATAATCAATACCTAATCATTGGTTGACATGATCAACAATCACCAATTTCAAGGAGACAAAATCACAAAATATTTAATCTACCCTGAAAGTGCCATTTCAGATCTTTAAGGCACTAAAAGTGGTTGAAACACCATTCTATGATGTGTAGGCACCATTCCTAGCCAATGTGCTAAGACATTCCTTTGAAGTGTAAGGGAATCTGGCAAGAGAACCATTTCAATCAAAGCGCCGAAGAATCTCTCTGGTCCACTAAAATTTTGGGAAAAAGCACCATTTCCTAACTTTGACCTATTGATGCGTTAAAAGCACCATTTTAGATCTTCTATGCGCCAAAAAATGGAAGTGCCAAAACAGACCTCCAAAGCGTCAGAGAATCTCTCTTAAGCACTAAAACATTTGGCGAAAGCGTTGAAAAATCTAACCTAAGCACCATGGAACATTTCACAAGAATCAAAACAATTTGAAATTTAAAATTTGAATTAAAAAACGTAAAAAAAAAAATCATTTCAAAAAGTCACAAATGAAAGTTTTGAAATCCTTACCAGAGGTTTGTATCCCATTGGCCAATTATGCCATCCTACTCGCTCAAATCGATGTGTCTGTAGAGGGATCACCATCTTGCACAAAAGCTCCAAAATTCTCTCTCAATTCAAATAATTTTCAAATTACAAATTGCACAAATGAACTCCTTTTCACTTTTTACCTCTTCATAAAGGTAATTAAAGGAGTTATTTCAGTGGCATTGTTTTAATTTCTTTTGAAGGGCAATTAATTGGGGCATCTTAAAAAATTTCACATCGGGAGATAAATCACTGGAATATTATCAAATCAGAATTTTATCATCATAATCATTGGAAATCAATTGCAATTTTTAAAAATCATCAAAAATCCTTTATCATCCCAAATTCCTCGATTCATCTCCTAAGGGGGCATATAGTCGTAATCTTCCAAAAATCATCGCCTGGGGCATTGTTAAAATTTTTAGCAGCACTAGTAAATTTTCCATTGAAGTAATGCATAAACACATCACTTCAAAGAGGGGAAAAATGTATACACCAAAAATTGGTCTAGAAACTATTAATTAAATATTGATTATTTAATTAATGAAATCTTTATTCCTCTACTATATAAATAAATTGCAAATTTATTTACATATTTCCTATTTTCTTAATTCCTCTATTCTATTTCACGCTCTTCATGATTTAATTGAAATAAAAATAAATAAATAATTTTTTTATTTTAATTGATTCCCTCTCATTTAATTTGAATTTCATCACATTTCTACATATTCTTCTAACTACCTTCCACCTCACCCTCCAACTCACCATGTGTCACATGAAAATAATTATTCTTATTTTCTAAAATGGATATTTGTTCTCAACAATTTTAACCACCTTTAAGACACATGGCTCTTTCATCCAAATGATTATTTCTTACACTTGGCAAGATGGTTTTACTAAAGGGAAAATTTTCCTTGTTTTCTCCATCCTTCTCATTCTTCACCGTTGATTTCTCCAAATCAAATCTCAATAATTCATGGCTACCAACTTACCAAATTCCTTCATAAAATCTATAAATTGAGGCCCATTTATATCTTTTCATAAGGAGCATTTGCATAATATTACTCTGCATAAATTCATTTAGCATTTTGAGAGCTTGGTTTTGCATTTCCAATTCAGCATTTAGAATATATTATCAATTTAAACTTAGAATCATGGCTCCTTTAGATGTTTCATATATTGTTTCAATTTAGCATTTAGAATCATTCCCACATCATTTTCATTAGTTTAATTCAGTTTTGCATCATTTACATATCACTTTGTATACAACAGTTTATTCACCATGTCATTTTATTATTTCATCCAGCTGAATCCTTCAATCATGTAGATGTAGACTTAGATTTTTCATTATATATAAATAGGCTACATGTTTCTTAGATGGCATCCCAATGATTTGTGCATGAATAAGATCTAAGAGCATAAATACTAGGAAATTTGAGATTAGAGGAAGATGGGATGTTTTTAGGGAATTCTGTTATCAAATTGTGTTTGATTAAATTAGATTTCCTTACTGTAATACTTTCCATCTAAGTGTATTGTAAATTTGATATAATTCACACATATTTTCTTACACACATCAACCAATGGATGTTGGAAAACACAATGTCTACTAGAACCTCAAAGTGGACATAAAGGCCACATGTAAAATCACAACCTCACATGAAAGAAGAATAAGACATCATAGTATAGGGGAGTACAAACCTGCTTTACCTGAGCAAGCATGTTGTGAGATTAACCCTTCCATTTGGGGTAAGTTACATGACCAACAAAAGAGTATATGACAATTCATGAACTAAAAAAGTGTAGGCTGAACAACAGGATGGGAAGTCCAACCCACAACTTTTTATGTAGCCTATAAGCCTAATGTGAATAATACCATGTAATGAATTCTATGACTACCAATAATGTGAAAAGAAAAAAACACAATTTTTTTCATCTAGTGATAAAAAAATGAGTCAATGAAGTCAAACATCTATGAACATAAAACTAAACATGACCAGCAAAAGAACATCAAACACAAAAGCAAAAAATTCCACCCTTCAACTTACAACAAGAAAACATATAGAAACTACAACCCACAGTGTTTTCCAACATGCATATAGTTTATTAATTAGAGAAAGTTCAAAAGAAATTTTTAGTCTAGCTGTGACTTGTTTTATATTTTGAAGATGTTCCTTCCATTACATTCGTATTGTGTAAACAAGAAAAAGGTTTTCATTCCAAAAGGAGAGAAACAATTGGCTGAAGACATGAAATCCATATGTGAAAAGGTAGACAAGTTTTTTAAATAACTTATCAAATAGAAAACCTTTGCATTCTCTAATGAGAAAGACACTCTCCAAGCTAAGCAAAGAGCGGTTGCAAAGCTACAAACAAGTATTGAAGACACCTGAAAAACTCTATCCAAAAAATGTGCGTTGTTGTCCTGAGGGCTAAAAAGGAAGCAACTGCTCCAAAACTACAAATAAAATGTACTTATAACTAAAACCCAACACTGTGTTTTCCGAATTATAAATATTTTGTGCACTTTTTTTTCAATCATGCAAAAATTTAAACACAACAATAGATTGTGTTATTTTGAAGACATTCATACTGATTTGTAAAACTCCATGTTGTAAAACTGTCAGTGTTAAGAAGCAAGCAACCCACCATAACAAACCATTTACATTTCAACAAAGAGATTCAAATAATTGAAAACCAACACTGTGTTTTCCAAATTACAATTATTTTTTGAACTTTTCTTTCAATTGTGTGAAATTTAAACACAACAATGCATGGAATGTGTGATTTTGATGACATTCATATTATTTTGTAATATTCCATGTTGCAAAAGCATGTGTGTTAAGAAGAAAGCAACCCACCATTACACAACTCTTCACATTTAAACAAGGAGATTCAAATAACTGCAACCAAACACTGTGTTTTCCAAATCACAAATTTTATTTTGTGCACTTTTCTTTCAATCATGTGAAATTCAAACACAACAATGAAATGTGTGATTTTGAAGACATTCATATGGTTTTGTAATATTCCATGTTACAAAACCATAGGTGTTAAGAAGCAAGCAACCCACCATGAGACAACCCTTCACATTTAAACAAGGACATTGAAATAACTAAAACCCAACATTATGTTTTCCAAATCACGGTTCTTTTTTGCACTTGATTTTTTAAATCATGCAAAAGTTAAACACAACAATAGAATGTGCTATTTTGAAGACATTCATACAGTTTTGTAACATTACATGTTGCAAAATTGTAGGTGTTAAGAAGTAACCAACCCACCATGACACAACCCTTGACATTTCAATAAGGAGATTCAAATAACTAAAACCCAACACTGTGTTTTTAAAATTGCAATTATTTTGTGCACTTTTTTTTCAATCATGCAAAAATTAAAACACAACAATGGAATGTGTGATTTTGAAAACATTAATACTATGTTGTAACATTCCATGTTGCAAAACTATAGGTGTTAAGAAGCAATCAACCCACCATGAGACAACCATTTACATTTAGACAAGAAGATTCAAATAACTGACACCCAACATTGTGTTTTCCCATTTAAAATTATTTTGTGCACTTTTATTTCAGTCATGCGAAATTTAAACACAACAACCGAATGTATGATTTTGAAGGAATTCACACTATTTTGTAACATTCCATGTTGCAAAATTGTGGGTATTAAGAAGCAAGCAACCCACCATGAGACAAACCTTCACATTTAAACAGGGAGATTCAAATAGCTGAAACCCAACACTATGTTTTTCCAATTGCAATTATTCTACACACTTTTTTTTTGAATCGTGTAAAATTTAAACACTACAATGGACTGTGTGATTTTAAAGACATTAATACTATTTTGTAACATTCCATGTTGAAAAGCCATGGGTGTTAAGAAGCAAGCAACCCACCATGAGACAATCCCTTACAGTTAAATAAGGAGATTCAAATAACTGAAAACCAACACTCTATTTCCAATTTACAATGATTTTGTGCACTATTTTTTTAAATCAAGTGAAATTTAAAGACAACAATGGAATGCATGATTTTAAAGACATTCATATAATTTTGTAACATTTCATGTTGTAAAACTATAGGTGTTAAGAAGCAAGCAACCCACCATGACACGAACCTTGACATTTAAATAAGGAGATTCAAATAACTAAAACCCAACACTGTGTTTTCCAAAGCATAATTTTTTTTGCACTTGATTTTTTCAATCATGTGAAAGTTCAACACAACAATGGAATGTGTTATTTTGAAGACATTCATATTGTTTTGTAACATTCCATGCTGGAAAACTGTGGGTGTTAAGAATCAAACAACCCACCATGTGACAACACTTTACATTTTAACATGGAGATTCAAATAACTCAAACCCAACACAGTGTTTTCCCAATTGCAATCATTTTTGTGCACTTTTTTTTTTTCAGTGATGGAAAATTTAAACACAACAATGGAATATACATGAATTGGAAAACATTCATACTATTATGTAACCTTCCATGTTGTAAAATTGTGGTTGTTAAGAAGAAAGAAACCCATCATGAGATGACCCTTTACATTTAAATAGCGAGATTCAAAAAATTGAAACTCAACACTGTGTTCCCATTTATAATTATTTTGTGCACTTTTTTTTCAATGGAAAAAAATTTAAACACAACAATGGAATGTATGATTTTGAAGAAATTCATACTATTTTGTAACATTCCATGTTGCAAAAGCATGGGTGTTAAGAAGCAAGCAACCCACCATGAGACAACCCTTTACATTTAAACAAAGAGATTCAAATAACTGAAGCCCAACACTGTGTTTCCCATTCACAATTATTTTGTGCACTTTTTTTCAATCAAGTGAAATTAAAACACAAAAATGGAATGTGTAATTTCAAAGACATTCATACTATTTTGCAACATTCCATGTTGCAAAAGCATGGGTGTTAAGAAACACGCAACCCACCGTGAGACAACCCTTTACATTTAAATAGGGAGATTCAAATAACTTAAACCCAACATTGTGTTTCTCATTCACAATTATTTTGTGCACTTTTTTTTTTTCAATTGAGTGAAATTTAAACACAACAATGGAATGTGTGATTTTGAATACATTCATACTATTTTGCCACATTCCATGTTGCAAAAGCGTGGGTGTTAAGAAGCAAACAACCCACCATGAGAAAACTCTTTTACATTTAAATAGGGAGATTCAAATAAATGAAACCCAACACTGTGTTTCACATTTAAAATTATTTTGTGCACTTTCTTTTTCAATCAAGTGAAATTTACACACAATAATGGAATGTGTGATTTGGAAACATTCATACTATCTTGTAACATTCCATGTTGCAAAAGCATGGGTATTAAGAAGCAAACAACCCACCATGAGAAAACCCTTTATATTTAAAAAGAAAGATTCAAATAACTGAAACCCAACATTGTGTTTTCCCAATTACAATTATTTTTTGTACTTTTTTTTTCAATCGAGTGAAATTTAAACACAACAATGGAATGTGTGATTTGGGAGACATTCATATTGTCTTGCAACATTCCATGTTGCAAAATTGTGGGTGTTAACAAGCAAACAACCCACAATGAGACAACCCTTTACATTTAAATAAGGAGATTCAAATAACTAAAACCCAACATTGTATTTTTCCAATTACAATTATTTTCTACATTTTTTTAATTAGGCAAAATTTAAACACAACAATAAAAAATGTGATTTTTAACACATTTATAGTGTTTTGTAACATGCCATGTTGCAAAACCCTGGGTGTTAAGAAGCAAGCAACCAACCCTTAGAAAACCCTTTACATTTGGACTAGGAGATTCATATAACTGAAACCCAACACTGTGTTTTCCCAATTGTAATTATTTTGTGCACTTTTTATTTTCAATAGTGCAAAATTTAAACACAACAATGGAATGTGTTATTTTTAATACATTCATACTGTCTTGTAACATTCCATGTGGAAAAATCGTGGGTGTGAAGAAGCCAAGAACTCACCATGATACAACCCTTTACCTTTAAATAGGGAGATTCAGATAACTGAAATCCAACACTGTATTTTCCATTTTCAATTATTTTGAGCACTTTTTTTTTTCAATGGTGCAAAATTTAAACACAACAATGGAATGTGTGAATTTGAAGACATTCATACTATCTTGTAACATTCCATGTTTCAAAAACATGGGTGTTAAGAAGCAAGCAACCCACCATGAGGGAACCCTTTACATTTCAACAATGAGATTCAAATAACTAAAACCCAGCATTGTGTTTCCTATTCACAATAATTTTGTGGTTTTTTTTTTTTAATCGACTAAAATTAAAACACAGCAATAGAATGCATTATTTTGAAGACACTCATACTCTTTTGTAACATTCTATGTTGCAAAATCATGGGTGTTAAGAAGTAAGAAACCTACCATGAGACAAACCTTTACATTTAAACAAGAAGATTCAAATAATTGAAACCCAACATTGTGTTTCCCATTTACAATTATTTTGTGCACTATTTTTTTCAATCAATTGAAATTAAAACACAACAATGGAATGCATGATTTTGAAGGCATTTATACTATTTTGTAACATTTCATGTTGCAAAAGCATGGGTTTTAAGAAGCAAGCAAGCTACCATGAGACAACCCTTTACATTTCAACAAGGAGATTCAAATAACTAAAACCCAACACTGTGTTTCCCATACACAATTATTTTATGCACTTTTTTTTTCAATCAACTGAAATTAAAACACGACAATGGAATGTGTGATTTTGAAGAAACTCATATTATTTTGGTAAGATTCCATATTGAAAAAATGTGGATGTTATGAAGCAAGCAACCCACCATGAAACAACCCTTAACATTTAAAAAAGGAGATTAAAATAACTGAAACCCAGCATAGTGTTTCCCATTCACAATTATTTTGTGCACTTTTTTTTTCAATTGACTAGAATTAAAACACAACAATGGAATGTGTGATTTTGAATACATTCATATTATCTTCTAACTATCCATGTTACAAAACCGTTGTTGTTAAGAATCAAACAACCCACCATAAGACAAGCCTTTATATTTAAACAAGGAGATTCAAATAACTGAAACCTAGCACTGTGCTTTCCATTCACAATTATTTTGTGCACTTTATTTTTCAATCGACTGAAATTAAAACACAACAATGGAATATGTGATTTTGAATACATTCATACTGTCTTGTAACATTCCATGCTGCAAAAGTGTGGGTGTTAAGAATCAAGCAACTCACCATGAGACAAGCCTTTACATTTAAATAAGGAGATTCAAATAACTGAAACCCAACACTGTGTTTCTCATTCACAATTATTTTGTGCAATTTCTTTTTTCAATGCCAGACTAAAATTAAAACACAACAATGGAATGTGTGATTTTGAAGACATATATATTATTTTGTAACATTCCATGTTTCAAAAGTGTGGGTGTTAAGAAGCAAGAAACCCACCATGAAACAACACTTTACATTTAAACAAGGATATTCAAATAATTGAAACCCATCAATGTGTTTCTCATTCACAATTATTTTGTGCACTTTTTTTTTAGTCAACTAAAATTAAAACACAACAATGGATTGTGTGATTTTGAAGACATTCATACTGTTTTGTAATATCACATGTTGCAAAAATTGTTTGTGTTAAGAAACAAGCAACCATACATGAGACAACTCTTTACATTTAAACAAGGAGATTCAAATAACTGAAACTGTGGACATGCAAAATTAACATTATGCATTCGATCGGATTCAGTCAAATTAGATGTTGCATTAGGACCATTCATCAATTAATCAAGTGCATTTTCATCCATTCAAATAAGCATTATCATTCAACCTTCATCTTGCATCATCCACTTAATTAAATAAATCAGGACTTCATTTAAATCAAATCCTAAATCATATTCATCATTTTCTGATTTAAATAAATCAATTATCAAAGTCCAAAATGTCAACTCATCTAATCAGCATTAATCAGCATAATCATCTAATCCTAATCTAATGCTAATCCCATCCCACTTGCATTATCTAGATCTAGCCACTTGCACAATAAATCAATTTTATTGATTTATTAAAACCTCATTTTCTTTCAACATGACAAGTCAAACAGGGGCATTTATTGCTCTTCTTTCTTGTCTCCCTCTCAAAATTTATTGCAAATTTGAATTCAAAAATTCCCCCTCTTGGGCACTCTTCCCAAATCTTGCACAACCATCAACCAATCACATGATGACAAGTGTCCTTATCTCATTGGCAGAATCTTAATCCCACATTGGTCCATCTTCAACACTTGGCATTTTGAAAATCTTTAAATACAAGCTTCATCTTTGAGCAAATCCTCCACAATTTCTTGCAAGGTCACTCTCTTCATTTGAGATTTGATCTTGTCTACTTAGCATTTCCATATCAATAGCAATCATCATCATCTAAGCTTATCAATCAAGGATTGGGAAAGGGTCACTAGCACATGTGACACCAATCCAATATGAGATAGAGTTGGATTCTTGCTTTTTTGTGCTTTCACTTGGTTTTGGATTGCATTATGAAGCATGATTCAATATTTCATATGGATTCTATATCTATTTGCTTGATTTAACTAACAATACTCATGCTTGTTTGTTTTTGAGCAAAATGCAGATTTAGGGTCTACATAAAATGGCGCTAGAAGGAGGGCAGTCAATGACTAGAAGATCAAATCTCAAAGGAATCATTTAGTTTCCCATTGTATTAGCAACTAAATATTTCAAATGATTTGTGTTTTGAATGTCAATTTTATTTGAATTACCATGCTTTGAATGCTAAACCCGAGTTCATAACCCGATTTGTGTAGATATTATAGAAGCTGTGAGGAATCCTATAACCCGAGTTCATTTTCACTTCTGCTTTTACTTTGGGGTACCATAATCATGTGTGGGAAGGCTTTTCAGATAAAATGGAAGTTGTATATTGCAGATTTGGCAACATAGGATCTGTTTCCATCGTATTAATAGTTTTATCATCTCAAGTACTACATAATCTCAGGTTGGGTTATTTTAAAATTTGTGTGCAGGCATCTTCATTATCTGACCTCTAGTTTTCTTCAAGCACTCTTGACATTTGGTCAGATAGAAAACATGCCTGGTCTAGTCGTCCACATTCTCTTTTCCTTTTTGTCATTTCTGTGTATTTACCAGTATAGCTGCAACTGCAACGTTTGACAAACATATTTGTCTGTTGGATTGAATTCCATACTCTGTTCCAACGTGCCAAAGGAGAAAAATGAAAAATAAAAAAATTGGGATCTGATCTTGAAGGAAGGTACGGTGAACCTTTTATTGTGCCTTTCTGTTACATGCTATCAGGGTGGTCTTTATTGTCAACTCTATTTCTGTCATGTCTAAACTCCCCCTGCTGCGCATAACTATTTGCACATTGAATGATATATTCTGACATCTTAGCATACAGAGGCCAGTTGCATTTGCTTGAAAGTTTTCATTTATTTCGCTATTTTTGTAACACTTGCCATTCTGCATTAAAGAAGACCCTGCAATCATATTCACTGAGTATTTGAAATATTCCAACGGCAGTAGGAATTTTTATTGTTCTTTTCTATTCATAAACTATGCTGCCATTTTGCGCGCAGGTAGGGAGGTTGTTGGAATAGTTTGGAAGTTTGGCTTTACGTCTGCCAAATGCATTTGCTTGAAAGTTTTGTTTGAAGACTTTTCGCTGCCTCATATCCTACTAATAGCATTCACCTGAGAGATTTGTGCGCCTAGTCTTTTGCAGCGGCCCTATCATCATTACCTTCTGAGTGTGGAAGTCGGTTTCATGCCTGCACAGTGATGCTAGCGGTGTAGAACAAAGGACTCTCCACCTCTAAAGACCCCAACGACCGCAGAAAGGGCAGCCTGGCGTCCTCCAGTGAAAACGCCAGTTCAGTTATCTGCTCTGCGGACAAAAACAAATCACTGCCTGCAAGTCTGCGCTGAGCCATCCTTTTCGTTCATTTCCTCTGGCTTAGTCAAGGCTGCAACAAAAACTATGAAGAACTATGGAGCGTGGCTTTACATTTACCTCATAGCGTTTGATTGATATTTTCTTACTGCCTTTTCAATAAATCTTTGTGCATCGGTTTTCACACATGACAAATGCATTCACTTGAAAAGCCTTTAGTAGTTGCCACTAACCAAGTGCATTTGCTTGAATGGAATGAAGCTTTGAGGCATAGCATAAAGCTTACACGTGCCGAACACTTCCCATGCTATCATTACTTGCTGTCTATGATTTTTAAGTTGTAATATTTTATTCACCTCACAAATCTATTTTCTTCAGTTGTTTGACTATTTTGAGCGCTGCAGTTATTAGAGGTCAAGGACGAACCAGTTCCTTTGCAGATTCGATGTAACTTTATACTCCATTTATGTGACTTGATAAGATGTTTGAGCTGTAGTTATTAGATGTCAAGGATGAACCAGTTCTTTTGCAGGCTCATGTGGAAGCAATCACAACACTTGGATCAGTCAATGATCTACCAGTGGCATTAGTTTGAAAGCGGCTCTACACCTGCCAGTAGTTTCTAAAATCTTATCAATGAATCCATTTTGTATCTACAGCGCTGGTCAGAGATTTTGTAATCATTTCTTTCTTGCTAAAATCTATTGAATTCAGCTTTTGTCTTTGCCTACTAACTCCATCGATCTGAATGTTTCTTGAAGGACATTGGGCACGACTGTTTATCTATGCATTTCTTCAACTATAACTGACATTGGGCGCGGCATTTACTATAACTGACATCAGCATTTACTTTTGTGTTATTTTATGCAAATGACTTTTGTGTTGTTTTATTCACCTACCATTTGATTAAACGTTTGGGCGTGGCCTTATGACATATCAATTTTGGCATGATTGCAGGCAGGGATGTTGGCGTGTATTTTTCAGAATTAAAGCCACAGGCATTTAACCCAAGCTGACTTATTCCTTAAAAGATCTTGTAATCGATTTCTTTTTTGCCATCAATCCCAAAGCAAATGCATTGATTTGAAGGTTTCTAATTATTGCAGCTCCAACCTTACATCTGCCAATAGACTTGCGCCTTTACTTCTGCGCCCTCACACCTGGCTTATTTTTTATTTTTATTTTGTGCATTATACTGACTTTAATGTTGATGCAGCTACGAAGACATTTGTTTGTTGCTTTTGACACAATCCATCGTGGACTTTTTGAAACAATGAAGAGGGGCTAAAGTGGTCTATTGATTCTTTTTTCTATTTTTTATTGAGATCTTGCTGACTTTGAAGAATTGATTATTTATTCAATCTAGGAATATATTGGATATTCTTTATATCTCATTTTAATTTTGGCAAGAGTGGATTATTGGTAAGGGAGACTTTTTCTTTTTTGTCTTGACTAATAATTACTTTAAAATTTTGCTTTTGTTGAAAATCAAGATCTGTATTGATGCTTTATCACTTGAAATTGTTTTTATTTAAAAGGTTTGAGAAGCAAATTTAATCAAACTCAATTTTCACATAATTGTCTTTTGTTTTTATAGGTATCAAAAGCCAACAAAGGAAAAGCAAAGGCGAAAAGGAGCAAAGCGAAAAAGAAAGCTATCAAACGAAAACGAAAGGAGGGAAATTTTATTTGAAAACACAATGTGTTTTTTAACACTTTAAGTGTTTATCAACACTACTTCACAAAATTGTTTTTCTTTTCGTTTTAGAACACTAGTTTTCATTTTGGTCTAAAACGAACAATTTCATTTTCATTGCAAAGGGCTTAAAACGAATCTTAGGACAAACTTACTAGATTTCGTTTTGGGTTAAAAATTGAACAAGCAATCCTCACATTTCATTTGGTGCTTAAAACGAATTCACAATTGCTTTGAAGGGTATAAAATGAACAAGTGTTTGAATTGTGTGATTGTCTTTTGAGTACATATCCTCTCCCCTTGCGCTTCGTGCGATCTAGGGTGCAAGAGAAACACTCAAAAAATACAT
>VDFB02360390.1:0-19666 GCA_007258455.2 Sequoia sempervirens
GTGATCTTATGTTAATTCACACAACAAATCTGGACATGAAATTCTCAGAACCCTTAACCTCTAAAAATGAAATATGATGAGATGTTGCTTTAAAATATGATTTTCAAACCTGGAACTACAAATCTGACTTCACAACTGAATTCTGCAAAAAAGATAATGACTACCCTCAACCTGGCGATATCTTCTTGATTTTTTTCTGATTTTTCCCAAGAAAATCATCCTTAGTTCTCCACAAACTATCTTAAGTAGAGCAAAACACTGTCGCAATAAATCAGGCACGAACTCACTTTTCTTTATGTCGGCCACAATTTGATTTTTTTTTAATTTTTCATGTTTGTTGAAACTTTGACGAAAATGATAGTTGACATTTCGACGAACCCCAGGTTCGTCAAAATTTTGACGAACGTCGGGGATAAACTTTCAAAAAATTGGAAATTACACATCAAATTTTATAAGCACCCGATGAACATCGAATTTTACATATTTCATCGGATAGTTTCGTCAGATTTTGCAGTCAAATGTATTAGTGCTAGGCCCTAAAAATCAAAGGTCCTAAAGAATGGTTTGGGTTTTGGTGATAGGCAAGCAACAGGGAGAAGGCGAACTATGGTTCTAAGTTCTGTCAAGCTTAGGGAAAAAAGGACCGACTTGAATGGTTGGGCCTGATTGTCAGGTGGTATGGAATGAGGCTGAATTGGGACAACTTTATGAGATGGTGGTGTGGGGAATAGGGGGAGAAAATGGAGTTTAAGGCCTTGTCTCAAGGTTATTTCTTAGTGGTATGCCCCTTGGAGGCAATAAGGGAGGAAATTGAACATGGCTTCTAGTTTATGGATGGGTGTGGTTTTTATATTTGTAGATGGTGGATTGGCTTCAATCCCTATTGCCACAATTTGGATAAGATTAAGGATTGGTACAAATTTTTGGCCTTACCCTTGGAATTTTGGGCTCCGAATATCATGTCAGATATAGGAAGCCATCTAGGAAATTTTGCTTGCATGGAGGAGAGATTGGATTTAGATGGTATAAGATCATACATTAGAATCTGCATGGAGAATAATCCTAACATTCAAACTTGGTGGGAGATTGAAATCTTTATGGATTGGGGGAATTGGCTACAAAATCTTACTCTAGATCCCTACCCCGAAGGCACTTTGTTAAGGACCATAAGTTGGAAAAATCAACACCTAGAAGGTTCACGGGAACCTATCCATCCTCCTTAGGATTTGGTAGGTTCAAAAGGCTCTCTGACTAGAGCCTCGTCGGTTGGATTGTTTACTCCACCTGTGCAAGACACTCAAGGTGGGCCAGATTTTGTGGGGGCCCTGACTGAGGATTTGGCTATATCAGAGGAACAAAAAAAGGAAATTAAGAAAAAGGTGGTGAAGGATATTGATTTTCTAGGGAATAAGGTAAGGAAGGAGGATTTGAACTCCCTTATGGAAGTTGGTACTGAATTGGCAGAATTGGCCAAGGAAACCAAAAGTGGAGTGATTAATATTGACAATGAAGACTAGTTTGAGGATTGGACTATTGGTCTGCATCTTGACAATGAGGATGCCAGTCAAGAGGGAGAGGTGCTAGTGGAAAAGTCCAGCAAGAAGTAGAAAATTGTTGAGCAGGCGCAAGAGGTGCCCAAAAAATTGGGTATAGGTTAGAAGGAGGGAAACGTGGCCTTGTTGGACTATGGGGAATGAAAAAATTAGGGGAGAATTCCCAACAAGGAAAAAATAAAATGGGATAGTGAAGTGAACAGGCAGCTAAAGATCGGCGAGATGCTAAAAGTAGGGAAGGGTGATGCCCTTCCTGAATAGCCATGAAACTTATAACCTGGAATGTTAGGGGCTTAAATGCCCCTAACAAATGTTGCCTGATCAAGCATAAGGTAGAGTTAATGGGTGCAAACATCTACTTGTTGCAAGAAACGAAGCTTGGTGAGCCAAAATAGAAAAGCTTTGGTAAGAAGGTGAAGCAATGGAAGTCAATCAGGGTTGATGCTACAGGGCCCTCAGGTGGACTCATGATCCTCTGGAAACCTCAATATGTTCTCTTGGAAGAGGTTGCGGCAAATAGATCTTGGATCGCTTGTAAGGTAAGAAGTATTGTGTCAAATATCATTTTTCTTCTAGTCAATGTTCATGAGCCTAATAATTTCCTTTAGAAAAGAAAAGTATGGAATGAATTAGAGAACCTCTGTGGTGACCCGACCTATAATTTTTGTGTCCTAGGTGGGGATTTCAATGCTATCCTAAAATTTTTTGATAAGAAAGGTGGAGTAACAAGAAAGCTCCAGTCGCAATTGGATTTTGAAAGTTTCATCGAGAGGAATAAGCTTTTAGATGTGCAAACAAGGAATGACAACTACACCTGGAAAAATAGGAGTGGCTTTCGTAGCATAGTTGAGAAACTAGATAGATTCCTATTCATAGGTGATCTAAGCCTCTTTCCATTCATGCTAGAAAGAAATATTCTTCCTGGTTCAGGCTCAGATCATTTTCCTATTGCCTTGAAAATTGTGGGGGAAAGGAGCCTGGTGAGATGCCCATTCAAAATTGAAAACATGTGGTTTAGGGACCCAAAATTTATGAACCTGATCAGGAGATGGTGGGAAAATTGCAAAATGGAGGGATCTAAGCTATTTTCATTGTCACCAAATTGAGAGTGATTAAACAGAATCTGAGGCTTTGGAACAAAGAGCATTTCAAAAATATTTTTGAAGAAAAAAGGGAAACAAAAAAGGCCTTGGATTTTTTTTTAGAAGAGATAATTAAGAATGGGATGGATAGCCACCGTTTCCAAGAAGAACAGGGTCTTTTGAATCAATTAAATGATGTACTAGCTAAAGAAGAAATTTTTTGGCACCAAAAGTCACAAGAGACATGGTTATCTGTAGGTGACAAAGATACAAAGTTCTTTCACAACTCAACCAAGGTGCGCAGGGAGATTAACATAATTACCAACAACAAATCAAATGATGGTAGGATTTTGGACAAGATATAAGATATAAAGACTACCACGGTGGATTTATTTGAGGACTTGTTAAATGACTAGTCAAGGTCTAACTTATGTGAGTAGCAAGAACTCTTGGAAAGTATTTTGAAGTTGATATCACAAGAGAAAAACATGATGTTGAATAGAAAATTCTCGGTGGAAGAAATAAAAAATGCTCTTTTTCAACTTCACCCAAACAAGGCCCCAGGCCCAGATGGGTTTCCTGCGGGCATTTTTTAGAACTGCTAGGATATAGTGGGCAAGGATATATTCAAAGCAATTGAGGAAACCAGGCACTCTGGAAGTGTGTTAAAAGAGCTCAACAACACTTTCATTGCTTTGATACCTAAGAAGGAAAAGTCAGAGTCCCTTGACGAGTTTAGGTCGATCTCCCTTTATAATACCATTTACAAAGTGTTGGCCAAAGTTGTGGCCAATAGGATTAAGCAAATCCTTCCTAGCATTATTTTAGAAGATCAAACTAGTTTCATTCTGGGAAGGTCAATCTTTGATGGGGTCATAATTGCTCAGGAGGAAATTCACTCCATCCAAACTTTTAAAAACCTAACAATGCTAATTAAGATGGATATAAGAAAGGAATATGACAAGGTCGACTGGCATTTTCTTTTCAAAACTATGCAAGACTTTGGTTTCAGTAAGGCTTGGTTGGATTGCCTATCCAAGATTCTCTGTTCTCCTGAATGGGTCTCTTGAAGGTTTTTTCAGTGTATCTTAGGGGCTTCACTAGGGGGACCCTCTTTCCCCCTTCTTGTTCATTATAATGGTTGAGGCCCTTGGTAGATTCATTACTAGTGCTTGGTGTAGTGGCAAGGTAGAGGGGGTGCAGATCACTCGTGGCATGCCACTAGCTACGCATCAATAGTTTGTTGATGATACTATGCTCTATGAAGGGGCTCATGTGTGAGAAGCAAGACATCTCAAGGAGATATTGGAAAAATAATCCTGTGCCTCAGGTCAAGAGGTAAGTCTAACCAAATCTATAGTTTTTTTCTTTAACACCCCCACTCGTAGAGAGGATCATATTCTAAGAATTTTGAAATTCGTGAGGGAAGCTACCCTGCAAATATCTTGGCCTACTGCTTGCCAATGGGGTACAATCGGGAAAATTGTGGGAAAATGTGGTAAAAAAGGTGGAGGATACATTTTCATCATGGAAATGTAGGTGGCTGTCCTGGGCTGGATTCCTAAAAAAACTAAAGGCGGTGATTTCCGCTCTACCATCCTACTTGTCTTCTTGCCTTCCTATCCTGGCAAGGGCATGTAAAGTTCTTAACAAGAAAATGAAGGATTTTTTTTGGCAAGGCAACTCTAAGACCCACAAATTTCCTTTGATAAAATGGGAAAAGGTGTGTGAAAGAAAAGAAAGGGATGGTGTTGGCCTAAAAAATATGCTCTACCAAAATAAAGCTTTAGGGGCCAAATTGGTATGGGCTCTTCATACTAGGAAAGAGTCAAAAAGGGTGAAGTTATTGAAGTTGAAGTATCTTTCCAGGGATGAGCTAAGTATTTTTACCTCCAAGAATCTTCCTATGGGTTCCAGGATTTGGAATTTCATTTGTAGTTGTAGAGATGTGGTTTTGGACTATTTGACGTGGGAAATCAATGATAGCAACAGTGCCTCTTTCTAGGAAGACTCCTGGGAAGGTTTTCCCAAGCTGGCCCACACGGTTGAGTTAGAAAACGTAAAGAATGTTACTAAGTAGGCATGGGGAGATAAGGTAAGGAACTACTTGCTAGTTAGAACAATGGATGACCGACCTATGGCAGAATGGAAGAGCATGCGAGGTCTTGGCCTAGACCCTAAGGTAGTTGTGGCCTTCAAAGAGGCGATAAAGGATCACACTATTTGCTATAGAGCAGTGCCAGATAAGTTAAGATGGGGAGCTGCTTCGAATGGGGAATACAGCATGAAAGAAGGTTACAACAAAATGGAAATTGGTGCTGGGGAAAGCAAGCTCCCCAACAATCTTTGCTGGAACAAGGTGTGTTTTCCAAAGGCAAGGATTTTTACCTGGGCGACTGCCTAGGGTCGAGTCCTGACAATAGACAGATTTGCTAAGCTAGGTTTCTCGGGACCATCTAGGTGTTTGTGTAAAAGCAATGAGAAAACAAACAATCACCTTTTTTTGATTTGTCCCTACACATAGAGTTGTTGGCAGTGGCTACTCACAAGGCTAAATTGGTGTACTACAATGTCAAACAAGCTTCTGGATGAATTAGTAAGTTGTACCTCCTTACATAAACAAGATTTATATAGTTGTGTATGGATTGCTATCCCTTCACTATTAATTTGGGAAGTTTGGAAAGAAAGGAATCGAAAAAAATTTTAGGAGAAAGAAATGTCGCCCCAATCGCTCCAAAACAAGATTAAGGCCTGTCTGGTGGAGCTGGTGAATTCTAGAGTGAGGGAGTCAGACCTCAGGAAGAGCTTTGTTCATTGAATGGGATGCTTGGTTACAAAGGTGTATAAACAATTTGTGGGTGCCACCTATCATTGGGAAGGGTGACACAAAGACCTTGGAATTAAGGAAAAATATCCAATGGTCTCCTTTGGAGTCAGGATGGTTCAAGCTCAATTTTGATGGTGCCTCACGTGGCAAGTCAAGTGAATCAGGAGTAGGTTGCATAGTTAGAGACTGGAGCAGTAAAGTGGTCAGATAGTTGGTGGAACCTCTACCAAAGGGATCAAATAACATGGCAGAAATGCAAGTAGTGATTTTGGGCTTGGGGCTTTGTCAAGACTTAAAATTAAAAAATGTTGCCATTAAGGGTGACTCGACACTCATAATTAACGCTCTCAGATTGTGCAAGGTGGTTAATTGGAAGCTGGCGGTGAGGTTGAGGAAGCCTTGAGCCTAATAGAGAGTTTTAATTTGGTGACCATTTCCCACATCCTTTGTGAAGGAAACATTGAAGCAGATTGGCTATCCAACTTGGGTGTCGATGGGGAATCTTTAAAGGAGTTGATGGTTTGACAGGAAGTGTATGAACCCATGGGAGGCTGGGCGAGAACCTTGCCACACATCATTTGGTGGTGTGGTCAGGTTTCTATGGGGTAAGTTGGCATTATCTTTGGGTCTTCCTAGGTGGCAATCAGAATTGGCAAAGACAAGTCTTTTCACTAGGTGTCCATTTGGAAAGTGGCCGGCACAAGTGGGGAAGCTTGAAGGCTGATGAAATGATGTTTCATTAATGCTTCTACTTCTCCGTGATGCATTCACCAATGGTAATAATGGCATGGGAAGTAAAATCTATGGCCTGATCAGCATGAATATAGCTCATTCTCCCTGCTGGTGGTTCATGACTCCACCTCATGTATGATCGACACTGGGTGGCATTCGATCAAGGTTTTTTGGTTGGCATGCAAGTTTTTGCACAACGTACTAAGTGCACTAGGCTAGGCGATATGAGCATCATAATTTTTTTTGGGTGGCATGGTTTTTGGAAAAGTTTGTCATTTTTCTTGGCTTGCTCTTGTTCTGTGAGGATGGTGGAGCAATCCAAGTTCATTATGGAGATGAATGTGGAAGCACTGGTGAGTTTGGGTCTCAATACCCCAATCCATTTGGACTGTAAAGCTCAGAAGACTACGTTTAAAGCAATAATTGATCAACATTTAAAGCAGATCATGTTAAGGATTGACCATCATGTGGTGGTGGTAGTGAAGATGATTTTGGGAAAAGGGAATTTGACAAACCAAGAGACATTATGAGTTAACACCCATATTATCTCACAGTTCCTAGCATCCATTCTTGATGTCCAAACACTGAAGGTGGAGGCAAAGGATATAATGAGCAAGCTCTTCAAGAAAGAACTTTTGGGTGAGATGGATGGGGCCTTGCAAGCGAATTTCTTGGGGCGTGGTGTGTCATGGCCTAATGACCTCCCTCTGGTAAAGGTTCTTGGTGAGGTTCTCAAAATCTATCCCCTATTGTTGGACTTAAAGGGTATGGCATTGGTGCGATACAGACAAATTTTGGGCTATGGGGTAAGCTTTCTCAAGAAGATACTAGGGCTTGAGCCAGTCACTAGCTTTGAATGGGTGCTTGAGTTTGATTAATTTGAAAAATTGAATGGGTTTTAGGTGGCAGTAAGGTGGTTTAGGTTATAGTCTATGAATACATTCACTCTAATGGTAACATATCAAGTTTTTTTATTTTTACTGTAATCTTGTTGGCTTTAGATGAGAGCCATTTTAGGGTTTTGGTCTGATTCGGTGCAGGTTGTGGGGTGTTTTTTGGCTAGTCTTTGTACTTTTTTCTATAAGGTGGTGAAGTTGTGTGTTTGTTGTGTCAGGTAGGTTCTGACATTTTTTCTCTAGCAATGGTATCATACAACTCTTGCTATGCATGCAGACATTATGTAAACATTTTGGCAGTTAATAGAAATCTTATTATGCATAAAAAAAAAACTTCATTTACTAAATAAATTGCATCCACATATTATATTATATTAACTCACAATTCTGTAGACATAAGAGAGGAAAGGCATTGTGGCCTTATTTTCCTATCGATCCCCTCTTATCTCCCTTTCCAATTGTTGATCTTAGATGATTATTTTAGATTGAGTTTTTTTCATTGTTTGTTGATAATAATATTTTGTTCCTCTTTGCATAATGCCTCTGTTTTAAATCTCTCATATATTACCCAAGAGATGTGAACCATCGCTTCATTTGGTAATTGCTATTTTTTTAATATAAAAGGGGTAAAATTTTATTAAAATCTAGAAGTTAACAATACATAAAGATCAAGAAAGCAATAAGCTCCCAAGAAAAGAAAGCACAAGAACACCCAGACAAGACTAAACCTCCAACCACCCAACAAAAAACACCTCATCCAACTAAATCCTCAGAAATGACCCTCTCTAAATCATGACAATAATCAGGGGATACTTTCCCCCAACCCTCAATTTTCCAATCAACATCATGCTCGGAAGCCCACTTGGCCAAACAATCAACAACCCTATTCCATTCACACAGGATGTGGGTAAAAGACACCACCTCCAACATAGAGCACAACTACAGAATCTGATGAACCACCAAAGCAAGCTACCAATTAACATCAAACAATTTTTGCTCATTCAACAAATTAACAATAATCTCTGAGTAAGATTCATAGACAATCTTATGCCAACCTAAAGCACAAGCACGCTCAATAGTACAGAGAATCTCCAACCCTTCCATAAAGTTATTAGAATGTTTCCCTTTATGGATGGAAAAAAAAGAAAATAACTGAGCCGGAAGAGTCTCTTCCAACTCCACCAATCCTAGCAGGCCCAGGATTACCCCTTAAGAAACCATTAATATTAATCTTCAAAATATCCACTGGAGGAGGCAACCATCTTCCAACCCTTTTAACCTTTTGTTTAGCCCGCCTACCTCTTCTAACACAAGAAAAGGAAAAAGACAAACCATGTAAGCCCAACCTATCCACAATCTCATCATTTTTGGGAATAGGATGCCATTTAATTGCAATCCTAAACATTATTTCATGTATCTCCTAAGTCCTTGGAAAGTGTTCCCCAACACTAGGATTAGAAATAGATTAAATTTAAATGAAATAAACATGTTAATTAACATTTGTAATTAATTCTAAATGATAGGAACATGTGGGGATGCCCATGAAAAGATCCTACAAAATAGGAGCACATGGGGCACCCACATGGAAGGTGGAACTCACCTTGAGTTAAGTTAACTATTCGGAGAAAAAGATAAAAATTTAGTAATGCATGTAAAGATTCTAGAAGTTAGGGATTGATGTTTGCATGCATGGAGTTCAGTTCAGTTTAGTTCAGATCAGTTCACTTTAGTTTAGTTTAGTTCAATTTAGTTCAGTATTAGTTCAGTTCAGTTCAGCTCAGTTCATTCAATTCAATTCAATTCAGTTATGGTTCATTATCTTCAGTTGCATGTAGTTAGTTTGAGTTGAATGCTAGTTGACTTCAGTTGACTTGGAATGCATGACTAATGACTTGAGTTGCATGATGAGATAACAGGTGATACATTCAGTTAAGAGGGGATGATCAATCATGCATAATATTTGCATGAATGGTGGAGAGATATGTTTCAGTTAATAGAGATTGACTTGGACCCACCTTGGGCACCCAAGTTGGCATCTTGGAGTTAACAATTTTGCATGATAAGATATTTTATAAGGTTGAGTTAAGTGGGCCCATTCTTGGGTGCCAACTTTGAGGATAAGCTTAGAAGATATCTTCGGAATCAACGTTGAGTTATGACTTTAGTTTGGGATGCCCAAATGGATGAAGGAATTGTTTTGACATTGTTCTTCATGGTAGAACTCTACTTGCAAAGAATAAGAGTGGGTTTTGTGAGATAAGCATTGTGCTTTGTAATTATAAACTATTTGGAGTTTACAAGGCTCATTATTGTCTATATATTGCAGCAAGTTGAAGAGAGTTTATTATATTTTATTGCAGGTTGTGAAGAAGAATTGTTGAAGGCAAAAGAAACATCTCAAGCAAAGGATTGGATTATTATAATCTTATTCTGAGATTTAATAATACATTGATTCTTGGTGGAGTTTTTTCCCGAAAGGGTTTCTCCACGGTATATGCTATGTAAATTCTATCTTCTAGTCTTATTCTTCTACAATCTTTTGTCTACTTCTACAAACATTAGGATAGATTAAACTAATGAGGATAGTCATCACGAAATTATAAAAAGAACACATGAATTGGATCCGGCTACAATAGTTTTGAAGTTTTAAAGAAGCCTACACATAAGGTACCTCCATTTTTTCAGCATTTGGTATCAAGAGCTAAGGTTGGGTAGAGTTTGCAGGACTACCTTTCTCTTAAAGAGTTTGAAGAGTTTTGGCTCTCAGTGGGAGATTTACTTTATTGTATTGTGCAGATTACAGGAAAATAAGTTTATTTACAATGAGTTTAATTCTTACATTTAGATATTGAAGATTCAATGGATCTAATTGTAGAGGATGTAGAGCTAAAAGTGGAGGATCAGAGAGAGAGGGTAGTGGTTAGTTGTTGGTATTGGGAATGAGTGCACCTAAATCGATGTGGAGATAAGGGAATGCATGACTAATGGCTTAGGTTATAGCCAGGATACTTGGTGCATTGATTAAGAGGGATTATCAATCATGCATAAATATTTGTAGAATGGTGGAGAGATATATTTTAGTTAATAGAGATTGACTTGGACCAACCTTGGGCAACCAAGTTGGCTTCTTGGAGTTAACCCTTTTGCATGATAAGATATTTTATAAAGCTAAGTTAAGTGGGACCATTCTTGGGAAGCATAACTGAGATAAGCTTAGAGATATCTTGAATCAATATTGGGATTATACAGGTATTTAGTTTGGGACAAATGGATGAAAGGACTTGTTTGAGATTGTTCTTGCTTACGATAGAACTCCACCGCCTGCAAAAGAGTATTATAGGGTGAGTTTGTACGAGACCAATCATTGTGCTTTTATAATTTATAAACTATTTAGGTTACAAAGGATCAGTATTAATACATGTTGCTTAACAAGTTGAAGAGAGTTTATCAGATTTTATTATAGGTTGTGAAGAAGAATTGTTGAAGGAAAAAGAAGCATCTCAAGCAAAGGATTGGAATTATTGTAATCTTATTTTGAGATTTAATAATACATTGATTCTTGGTGGATTTTCTAGAAAGGGTTTCCCCAGCAAACATATGTTGTGCTGTATCTTAGTCTGCTTCTGATGCACTGTCTACTTTTACAAACATTAAAATGAATTAAATAGACAATCATCCACAAAGAAATTGTAACAAAGAACACTTGATTAGATCTACAACTACAATAGTTTTACAAAGTTTTAAAGCTACATAATTACCTCCATTTTCAACAATCATCACTCCTTTCCAATGGATATGCCACTTCACATTTAGCTTCCATCGTCTCTTGGATCATACCAACAATTCTATGCCAAACCTGTTGAACCCCTAGCCTATCCCCATGAAAAATCCTACGATTCTTTTCCAACCAAATTTTCCAAACGATGAAGGTAGGACCAATAGACCACACAATTTACTTGGAGGGAAGGAAGGAGGCTGAGTGGATCTTCTGAGTCTCCGAAAATTCCAGGAGAAGAAGCCAAGAACAAGGAATGCTTCCAAACACCCACAAAGTACCAAAGCAACATAGAAGGAAAGGAACAGTAAATCAAGAGTGGGAAGAAGTCCTCCTAAGCTGCAACTACACAAATACACACAAAGGGGCCTAAAAGTCCACAGCTTTCCAAAGAAGATTATCCCGATTTAAACTATCTATTCCAAGTATCCACACAAAGTGAATTACACTTTGGCCAAGGAGAATTGTTTCCAAACATGGCTCACCAAGGGAACCTCCACCCCCACCAAATTTTTAGGCCAAAAGTCGATGCCCACCCATTATTTTGTGAAGTGCCCTTGGGGGTCCGGACTCAGAGCAAAATTATCCCTTAACCCACAGAGAGTGCATTTATCTACTATTAAAATGTGCAAAGCTCCACAATCCTCCTTTAGACCTTCTTAACACTTGATAATCACAAGGATCCTTCCACCTAGCCACCATCATCTTCCCACAAGGGTAATAAGTCCTTAAATCAATCACCCTTGACTAGCCAGCCTCCAAGAAGTGTTGGAAAAGATTCAACAAATTAGGATACTGGCGCAAAATAGGGGGATACCCATCCCAAGAATTTGAACAAAAGAGGGCCTTAGCCCCCCTGTTACATGTCCAAAACAAGCCTTCCTTGATCAGTGAAGCCCCTTTTTGAAGTGTTTTCCAAATCATAGAACCCTTCCCCACCAAAGGATAATGAGGAATCTCCCCCTTTAGAACCCCTAGAAGGTACTTGAGAGAAAAAATCCTCACCCTGATATGAATTTGTTCCATACACCACCTCTAATAAATCTTAGCAACTAATGCTAGCCCAGTCAGAGTCGACTATCATAAACCAAGACCCCTAAATTGCTTCAGACTACACACAATATCCCACTTCACAAGGCACCATTTAGAGGAAGACAAGTTTCCTTCCCATAAGAATTTCCTAGCCAAAGTGTCCAAATCCTTAACAAACCCAACTAGTGCCACTTGGAGCATACATCTATAGATGGGAAGAACCTGCACCACATATTTGAGTGATTGAATTGGCCTAGCAAAGGACAACCATATATGGGTCCAATGGCTAACCTTCGCATGAGACTTGTCAAGAATATTTTACCAAGACTCCCTAGGAAGAATATTGGAGGAGATAGGAATGCCAAGATAGGTTAAAGGTAGAGGAACAATCTGAAACCTCAAGATACGAGCAATCCTCTACTAAATGAGTTGTAGAGTATTGAAAAAGAAAATGGAAGATTTATCTTCATTAATCATTTTCCCAGAAGCAGCAAGATAAATATCCAAAGCCTTGCACAAATTAATAGCTTCTCTGACCTTAGCCATACCCATTAAAACAATATCATCCACAAATTACAAGTGAGATAGAGGGGACAAAGCATTTCCCCACTCTCAACCCTAAATGAGATCCAACTCCACATTACACTTCAAGAATCTCCCCAAACCTTCAACAAGGAGAAAAAATAAATAAGGAGAGAGAGGGTCCCCTTGACGAAGGCCTCTAGAAGCACCAAAGAGAGAAGGCTCACCATTTATTAGCACTGAGAAGGAAGTGGAGGTGACACAGTACATAACCCACTAGACCCACTCCTCAACAAAACCAAAGGAAATAAGAACTTTGCGTAGGAAATACCACTTAACTCTATCATAGGCCTTTGCCATATCCAGCTTGATGAACATAATCTTTTCTTTAGAGGACACCATAGAATGAATAGTTTTAGTAACAATGACCACCCCATCCAGGATTTTTTGATCCTCAACAAAACCACTTTGTTCCTCAGAGATAAGCCATCTAAGCCATCGCTTCAGCCTATCAGTAATCAACTTGGAAATGATTTTATAAACCACATTACAAAGGGAGATGGGATGAAACTAACTCAACAGATCCGCTCTCTCACATTTGGGAATGAGAGAAAGGAAAGTAGAGTTCAAAGCCCTCAACATCTACTTGTTCCTCAAATACTCATGAACCACCGCCAACAAATCCAACTTGATGATATCCCAAAATTATTGAAAGAATTGAATCAAAAAGCTATCAAGGCCCAGGCTTTCCCTTTCTTCATCTGAAAGATAGTAGCCTCCAACTCATCCAGCGAAATGTGGCCCAAAAGGTGCTCATTCATTTCCCTAGTAACTAAGGAGGGAATACAATACAAAACATGATTTTATTCCTCCAAAGCATCTTGAGAATCCTCCCTAAATAAGGAAGAAAAGAATTGTGAAGATTCTTTGGACATATTAGCAACAAAAGGAAAATTACCACCCCTGTCATTCACAAGAAAAGGAATAGAATTGCCATGTCTCCTAGCTTTCACTGAATTGAAGAAGAAATAAGTGTTTTTATCTCCCTCTTGTAACCACTCTATACAAGCCTTTTGTTTCCAATAAATTTCCTGCAACAACACAAAATATCATTGCTTGTCATCAAGCCAATAACACATGTAGCCAATTTGTTGGATCAATTTTGGATACACAACATCAAAACTACTATTGTCAACTTCACTATACTAGATACATATTGGAAAAACCACTTTGCAATACCCCTTCACTTCCACTTGTAGTCAATACAATTTTAATTCATTGCTACATGTTGCCTGATGTCTTGACACCAACTGTAATGCTACTATACAATCATTTACAAAATCTAGTATAAATTTTGCCAAATGTAGTTATTTACTGTCATCATTCTCTCTAAAACATTCTATTAGTATTGCTTCTCCCTGGTGCACCAAATTGATATTCAATTTGTGTAAGTATAAAACAATTGTTAGATTAATTACTCTTGATGTTGATGATTCCTATAACTACATTGATTATATTTCTACTGCTCTAGTTATGTAGATCTAAGCTTTGGATGTTGATGCTCGAAAGTGGGGCCAATGATTCTCTTATAAATTTGTGACATGATTTCTTGATGTTGTGTTTCCCAATTTCATGTTTTCTTGAACACATCCTTTGAATCTATATCAATTATATACTAGTATGTGATTTCTGATTCACATTCATTGCTGATACTATTAAGTTATGATTTTTGTTTTTTTTGTTTTTTTCTAAAAAATCAATTGTATAATGTGACAGATTTCTACTCACTATTCTATAAATTTGATACTTAATCAAGGTTCATGTATATCATTAGCACACAATAGAAATCTAAAATCAAATAATAAAATAGCTACTAGTATCTTTGATTTGTATTATTGTGTTATACTATTCACTATTGATGTGAGTTGTGGTGCAAATGTGGATATTATTTTAACATTATGTAGAGTTGCACTAAGGGGAGTGCTTATTTAAAATTTTGTACTAATTTTGACAAGTAGCAATCACCATTTAATAACATAAAACATGTTTTATTGTCAATTTTTCTAGATTGTCTTTAGTAGAGCTATAATGGTCATATTACAAATATTGTTAAGCAACAAAGTTATCACATATAGATAGAAAAAAATATCAAGAAGTAGAAATCTATTCATGCCTTGTACTCTTCAATTCCAACACTCAAGGGGTCCTTTAGTGGTAGAAATTTCAAAAAACTACACAAGGATGCTAACTGAGAAGATGGTGCTCACAACACAGATGTAAAGCATGTAAACTAGGGAGAGGGCTAAGAAAAAGTGCTTCAATATCCACCTGAAAAACTAATAAAATGAAGGCTTTTTAATTTAGTTTTTTTAATTCGGTTCAGAGGCATCAATTTATTAGATTTATGTTGACCTGTGTGAAAGAGGGGCATTCTTTTGTTGCTAGTAGTCTCAATGGTAGATTTTCTCCTTTGATCAACAGTAAATTATTCCTCTATTGTATGGGATGAGTCAGCAGGAGATGAGTGCTTTAATATTTTACTTCTCTTTTGTAGAAAAATATTTACACTAAAAAGGATACAAAGTGTTCCTTTTGATGAGGAGTAAATATGAGCTCTCGTATGTTCTCCTTTGCCTCTTTGGTCATTTTATTTCAGAGCATGTAACTCTTCACAACAATGTATTCTTGGAAGGAGCCTTAATTTTCCTTTCCACATTTAGTGCACATATGAAGCCAATGTGTCTTGTTGCTTATGTTGTAGTTTGATTCACGATAAGAGAAACTATGAAACTTATTACTCATGACATGCTTTGAACTTTGAATGTTACAAGTTTCATAAAAACAATTGATTTAAGATCAATAATTACAAATTAAACTCTTGGTTCTTACTACAAGAACCATTTGGAATTTACTCCCTGCATTTTTATGTTTTTTCATAATTGTAGAGTTTTGATGATGGGGAATGAAAATAAAGGATATGGGTAGGTTGTTAACAGTCCTATATATTCAAGACTGATCTAAGACAAGACATCTGAGCCACAAGTCTATGCACATCAAGTCATTGCTCAAAAAATTTGCAGCCATTGCCAGCCATGTCAGTGAGTCTATAAATTTGATAATCAAGCTTCATGTCTGTCATTAGCAAACAATAACAATCTAAGTGTGAATGCATGCACATAGGTATCTATTGACTCAATAATTTAAAGGTTGCAAATTTTTTTTACAAAGGATATTTTTTAAGTGCTAATATTGGTGACTTGTAGGTTCTACTTCGTAATGGCCTTTAAGTTGATGATACTTTATTTTCTCTTGCTGAAATGAATCTTTATTTTCCATGGTAATGAAGTGTTTGAAAATTTCTTCAGTTCGAGTTTTCCCATTTGGAAAGGATTCCAATTGTAGCACAACACTTGTTAATAAATGAATTTATATGATAATTTTTAATTGATTTATTAAGTCAAAAGTATTTAGGATCTAAATTGATAGGCAGTTTTAATGATGCAAAACAATTGAAGTTATCTTAGTCATCTATGTCTACAAAGTGCATTAAATATTCATTGGGATCTATGTCAATGTGATTGTAATAATTGTGCTCCATGAGACACTCTCACCCATTGAGATTGTTGATAAGAAAGTTAGGGACTCAAAATTCCTCCATCCTTTATAGTTTCATTAAAATAATGTGATTGCCTCGAGAGAAACCCCATGTCTTATGTACATAGTGATAATCATATTCCATGAGATGTCTTATTCTTTAATTGGGTACAAATGTAGTAGTAAATTAAAGAAAATTTAGATTGTTAAATTGGAAACCTATAACTTGGAATCATCTTCACATCTTAAAATCAAATAAAAATTAGAGATGATAGATACATGGAGAGAATGTGTGTATTGAGAAACCATAAAAGGAATTGAAATGATAATATGAATTACATTTACTAATTTACTACTACATTTGTATGTGCTATTTCTGCTAGCAAAAAAAGTCAAACCAAAGTTGTCACTAATATGTAGAGACATAACTAACAAAATTGACCTCATGCATTGCCACACTCAACAAATGCATATTTACAAGAATGTATTTTGAAAATCAACTGTGTATCCATTCTAATCCATTTTTTTCATGCATGACCATGAAAACAACTAATATTATTCATATACTAATTTTACAATTCCTATCATCATTCCCATTTCAGCCACTACATTGAGTATTTTTGTCTCATTTATTTGCCCAAGTCACTCCATTGTTTAAGCAATAACTAAATCTTATATAAGTTTTACAAACACAATTACTAATTGTCTTTCACCTTGATTTAAACGTCATTGACTAAGTCAACATGTATGTCATGTCCCCAAAATTGTAACACATTGAAATGCAAATAAACGGAAAAATAAAATACATATTAACAATTTAATGCTACTATATTTTGGTGTTAAAATGTGAAATATTGAGATACAAATAACTAAATAAAATAAATACCAAAAATGTAAATATAATGACAATCTAAATATTATTATTATAATTATAATGATCATAAGATAATATTATAATTATAATTATTAGAAATAACAACATAATGTAATTTAATATTATTATAAATATATATAAAGAAATCTAATATAAAATAAGTATATACTAGCAATTTAATATTATAGTTATCATAATATAATATTATAAAAATATAAAAGTTAATATAAAAATTAACATATTTAAATAAGGAAATATATAATACAACAACTATATTTCAAAAGGAAACAATTAAAAAGGTGTCATTAGAATAACAAGTAGCAATGATTATGTACAAGGAAAAAGGTTGTGATTCCTTTCTAAGGAGAGTAGTGATTGACTATAGTCAACAATAAAAGAAGAAATTAATAAAGCAAAGCCAAGAATTATTAAGATTGTAATCATTTGTTAAAATGGAATTTGGACTAGTTAATAAAAAATATCAATTACCGGAACTCTTTACTCAAAGGGATTGGATGGGATGAGGAGCACATTGGGTGTGGTGGTGTGGTTGTTGTAGGCCACGGCCTGTAACTAGCTATTTTTTCCTTGATGTCATCGTTACTTTGTGCATGCTCGTGGGGTTTGGAGATCGGCTGTGTGTTGGTGTATGCTCAGTTGGGGAGGGTCTTTTGATGCTTGGGGGTTGTTTTTTTCTTTGTGTCATTTCTCTGTTGTTTCGTTTTAGTTTTGGGAAGTTGTGTGATCTTTTTCACGTGGGAGGAGGTGTTTTGTGTGTGTGGGGTAGTGTTTGGCTAGAGTGGGGTCATTGTGCCTAGGGGTGTAGTGCGTGGACCTCTCCTTGTTCTGGTGTTCTCTCTACTGTGGTCTTTTAAAGGGCTACTATTCTTTCCTCTCAGTAATGGGTACAGGTGACGTATTAGACTTCAAATCCATTTTAGATTATTGAGATGCATTTTGGGCCTCCTCTTGTTACACTCTGATTGTATAACTACTACTTATTATTAGTGCATAGGGTTAGATGATTGTAAAGAGAATTCAGAGGATGAATAAAATATGTTGTTTTGTGTTATCAATATGAGTGTTTTCACATTTAATGATTGTCTCATTTAATGTTGCTTCAATTGATGTTATGCATGGTGAAATATTGCTTTATAAGATTATTGAATTATGTTGTTCTAACTTGAGATGTTTATGTATATTGCTAATGTTATGAACATTAGACTATCGTGAGATTATGTCAGTGGATGCAGGTATATGAACCATTCCTCCAGGAAGAGGGGAAGTATCACTCAGGAGAGGAGCTTGGTTGGTTAACTAGTAAAGTAAACTATCTAAGCATACACACACATCACCTTAGATTGAGTGAATTGAGTGAATTATGCTGGTTATAGGTAAGTCATTTGTAGCTTGTATGTTTGCATTAGGAGTCTTGTCTACATTTGTATGCTGCTATGAGTGATGTTTATCTATGTATCTATCTTGTGATATTATGATCATCATGATGGTAACATAAATGGATGTAAGTGAATCGGGAGTGGACATATATACATATATATAGTATATACAAATATCCATATGTATATACATATCAATACAAGTGTACGTTGGCAGAGGGATATGCTCATACAGATGCATCAATATGGTATACCTACACATACATGTACATAGAGGTATATACATGTATATATATGTATATATACACACATCTTGTATTATATGGATAGTAATAATATTATTATTATTGCCTTATGAATTTACATATATATATATATATATATATATATATATATATATATATATATATATATATATATATATATATATTGTAAGGAAAGCTCAACGTGTGGAACAAACTCTCCTAATGTCAAAACTCAGAGAAGTATGTAGATATATCTTTAAATTTTGCAATTAAAGTTCATTAAGATGCAACATGAAAATAATAACAGAATAAAGATAAACACATAGACACAATTGGACACCATATTTATGTGGAAAAACCCTTACGAGAGAAAAACTCATACACCAAAGAGAAATCACTTGTATTACAGTAAATGGGATTACATAAAAGTTATAGATTTTCTTTCCTGATGTCAATTTCACAACAACTTTTCCCTGATCTACCTTGTACAAAACATCACTATTACAATGCTCAAAAGCATACAATGAAAAAATTCACACATACTGATCAAATTGTGTTCACAATGAAGAACTCTACCATGTTCTAATTGTTCATCATGTGTCGACCATTCCAAAATAATTCACTTTTGTTCACGGTCTATTGATCTCCCATAGAGGAATGGTCAAATTCCAATGGTTCTCCTTCTGCTTCTCTTATTGGTCTAGAACAATCAATGTAGGACAGAAATTCAGTCAAAATGTTCAATTGTATCGCATGTCGGTGAGACACCAGACCATGTCTCACCAATGCCAAACTGCTCGACTACAGAGCCATCAACAAGACTAATGCTATCGACAACATCCTAGGAAGTCAGACCGATAGTTCAAGTCTCCCCGATGTCACAAGGAAACCAACTATCCTTATCAGCAAGAGTCACACCAAGACAAATCCATCAGCCATACATGCTCTGTCACTAAGACTCTTATAGAACCTTCATGTCACCCTGACCAAGTATCATCGGCCAGAGTCACACTGATTTTCATCACGTGTAGATCCATCGAAAAGACCAGCACTATCAGCAAGAATTCAGGAAGTTGCACCGATAGTTCATGTCACTCCAATATGTCCATCGACAAGAGTCTCCTCGATATACATCAT
>VDFB02360392.1:0-13436 GCA_007258455.2 Sequoia sempervirens
CTGATGAAACCTACTAATGCCATATGCAAAGAATGTCAGTTAGGAAAGAAAACAAGAATTTCATTTCGAAGTAAAAAACAAAATTCAAATGGATTGTTGGATCTTGTGCATACTGATTTGTGTGGTCTTGCTAGAACTAGAAGTTTACAAGGATACAGGTACTTCATGTTGCTTGTTGAAGACTATTCAAGGATGATGTGGGCTACTTTCTTAAGGGAGAAATCTGAAGCTTTGGAAAAGTTCAAGATCTTTAAGGCTATGGTTGAGACAGAGACAGTTCTGAAGATTAAATGTTTGAGATTAGATAGAGGTGGTGAATTCACTTCCAGTGAGTTTAATTATTTTTGTGAAGAGCATGGAATAAAGAGACAATTATCTGCACTGTAGACCCCTCAACAAAATGGAGTTGTGGAAAGGAAGAACAAAACAGTTCTAGATGCTGCTAGAACCATGATGTTGGAAGGAAATGTACCTCATATCTATTGGAGAGAAGTTGTGAGTACTGTTGTGTACACACTTAACCGGGTACAAATCAAAGGTGATACTGGTAAGACTCCTTTTGAACTATGGACTGGTCAAAAACCTATTTTTAGATATTTAAAGATCTTTGGAAGCAAGTGTTATATCAAAAGAGATGAAGATATAGGAAAGTTTGATGCTAGGAGTGATGAAGGAATCTTTTTGGGTTATGCTACTAAAAGTAAGGCCTACTGGTGTTACAATAAGAGATTGAAGAAAATGGTTGAAAGTGAAAATGTTAAGGTTGATGAAGACTTTGGTACACTATCTAGAACCTGTGGATATGATTTTGATGATCAAAATGACAGTACAAACAAAGGTCAGAACTCAAGTCAAGTCCAAATCATTTCGGTGAATCAAGAAGATCAAGAGGAAGGAGAAACTGGTGGAAGAACAAAAGAGAGATCAGAAGAACTTGAAATTGAAGAACATTCTAAGAAGACCCCGAGGTATGTAAGGTTAAATCATTCAAAAGATCAAATTATTGGTGATAAGAAAAAAGGTGTCGAGACTAGGAGAAAGATTACAGAAGAATATTGTTTGATTTCAAAGACTGAGCCTAACAATGTGAATGAAGCATGCAAAGATGAACATTGGTTTGAAGCAATGAAAGAGGAACTATAGCAAATTGAGAAGAATGATACACGGATTCTTGTTCCCAGACCTAAGGATAAGAATGTAATTGGAACTAAATGGGTCTTTAGAAACAAACTGAATGAACAAGGTGAAGTGGTTAGAAACAAAGCAAGATTGAAGTGTAAGGGATATTCACAGATGTAAGGTATTGATTTTGAAGAAACCTTTGCCCCTGTTGCTAGAATTGAAGCTGTGAGATTGTTTCTTGCTTATGCTTCTTACAAAGACTACAAAGTTTATCAAATGGATGTCAAGTTTTCTTTTCTAAATGGTGAATTGGAAGAAGAAGTGTATGTTGAACAACTTGATGGATTCCAGTTGACTGATCAAGGAGATATGGTTTTCCGTTTGAAGAAAGCATTGTATGGACTCAAACAAGCCCCTAGAGCATGGTATGCTAGATTGGATAAGTACTTGGTGAAGCTTGGATTTAACAAAGGTACTGCTGATAGTAATCTGTATTTCAAGAATGATGATAAAGATTTGATTGTGGAAGTTTTTGTTGATGATATCATATTTGGAGGAGATGATAGCTTGTGTATGAAGTTTGCTAATGAGATGCAAAATGAGTTCGAGATGTCAATGATTCGAGAGATGAAATTCTTCTTGGGATTGCAAATTACTTAGTTAGATAAAGGGATCTTTATATCTCAGTCCAATTATGTGAAAGAATTGCTGAAGAAATTTGGTATGGAAGATTCAAAGCCAGTTGGTACACCTATGGTGACCAGATGCAAGTTGACAACTGATGATGGTTCTCCGAAGGAAAATCAAACTAGATATAGATCAATGATTGGTGAAATTATTTATTTGACTCAAACTAGGCCTGATATCATGAATATTGTATGTTTTGTTGCTAGATTTCAAGCTGATCCCAAAGAATCTCATGTGACTGTTGTGAAGAGGATTTTCAAATACTTGAAGGGGACAGTTGATTTTGGTTTATGGTATCCTAAAGATGATGATATTACTTTGAGTGCCTTTATTGATGCTGATTGGGCAAGAGATGTGAATGACATGAAAATTACTAGTGGTGGAGCATTTTTCTTGGGAGAGAAGTTGATCTCATGGTTAAGAAAAAAACAAAATGTTATTTCTTTATCTACTGCAGAGGAAAAATACATTGTTGTTGCTAATAATTATACTCAAGTACTATGGATGAAACAAATGTTGAAGGATATCAGAGTTGTGTATGATGGGCTTCTTGCTATATTCTACGATAACTCAAGTGCTATTAACATTTCTAAGAATCTGGTGCTGCATTCCAAGACCAAGCATATATCTATCAAGTTTCACTTTTTGAGAGAGAAAGTAAGTGAAAAGGAAGTCGGATTGGAGTATGTGCCTACTAAGGAGTAGATTGCAGACATATTTACCAAGCCATTGCCTAAGGATAATTTTGAGTATCTTAAAGGGAAGTTAGGGGTGATTACCCCTCCTAATCAGAACTGAGGATGCATTGATTTGCATCAATCTGTGCATTTCATGATCATATTTTGATTCAGATTGATGTTGTGGTGCCTGCTACTCAGGGGGAGTAGTCAGATGTTCAAATGTTTAGGTGTTCAAATATGTGGTTTAGAGATTGTATAGAAGAAATCTATTCCATTGATGTCAAAGGGGGAGAAGAGCAATGTGAAAAAAATTTGTGGGGAGAAGAGTTGAGGAAAGAAGAGTCAGAACCTAAGGGAGAGTAAGCATAGTTGTGTTGATGGTATTTTTCACATCATGTGTTGCCATCAATGCGAAAGGGGGAGATTGTTGGATGTTGTGTTGTGTTACTGATATGTGGTTGTCATTGATGTCAACACTATTAGCATTGTTGCATTAGAAGCTGCATATGTTCGAGGATATTGAGAAAATTGTAATAAGAAGTGCTATAGGTTGTCAGTGGTGAAGTGAAGTTCTTTCTGTCAGTGTGATCAGTACGTTGTTGTTCAGAGGTTGTGGACTAAAGGCTTTCTTGCTGAGTATATCTAGTTTATCCACGTCAAGTTTCAAAGATCCGCATGAAGATTTGATTGAGTTATGAAGATTTGTATTCTGATAGTTTTTCTGTTACTTCAGGGACACTTCAGAATAGTGGTTTACAATTTATATGAGGAAGGAAATTTCTTTTTTTTCCTTTTCCTCAAACTCAAGGGGTTCGGTCAAACACCTATGTTCGGTCGAACCATAGGTTCGACCGAACCATAAACCCTAAATTAAAAAAAATCATATTTAAAGGGGTTCGGTCGAACCTAGGTTCGACTGAACCCCTTTACATATGACAAAAAAAAAAAATCGCATTTCGACTGTCACTTTCTAAAATTACCAGAACTTGCTTTCCCTACATGTGGCGAACCGAGACCATGACGGCGAGCGAACTGATTTCTTCTTTCCGGAAAACACTACTTCAACTTGGTCTCTCCAAACTTCATCAACCCGACTTCCATAACGAGCACCAGGTATTTGAAATTTTAATTTTTTAGAGTTTAAAATGCATTGATATGTTAAATTTCGAAACCCTAGATGCAATTTTTTTCAAAATTTTTGAATTCAAATTGGATTTGTTTGGAAGTTTTTAAAGTGTTTTCAAATTTGTTGAATTCAAATTGAATTTGCTTCCCCATTTTGCATAAATTTTTATGTTCTATGTGTAAATGAAATATTCCTTCCCATTTCAACAATCAAAGGTATGGATACCCTGCTCCTAAATGGAAAGACCAAGTGAAACATATATAAGAACTTAATAGCATATGGAAACAAACAATATAAAGTTATGAAGTTCAAATAGAACCACAAATTGTATCATTTGTAACATTAAAAATGTGCATATTAACCTATCAAGAGATAAATATGCAAAATAGATTTAATTTTAGTTACAAGAAAAATGTATAAATTATAAATTTATAACATAATTATGTACATGGGAAAATCCTCTTGGAAGAAAAATCCCACAACCAAAAACATGAACCAATTATATTATTTGATAATAATATCATTTACAATAAAATATTCATGTGCATACCCTTATAGTAGTATCATCAACATGTGATTCATATGGAGTAATTTCTAGTAGCATGATGATACCTATAAAATCATTATGCTTTCTCCATCTCAAACACCCATAAATAGGAAAAATTTAAACCATAAACCAAGTGTGGTTTACCAAAGCCATGAGCCAAAATAATGACCTAAAAATGGCACCAAATTTGGCACAAATTCCAACACCATATTCCTTGACTTGGTTTATAGGATGTATTTAACAAATGCTTTACATCTTGTCAAAAAAATTCAAATCCTCCTCCTCATAACCGACACTCCATTTTTGAGATATTCAAGCCCATTATTTAAGATGATCTTGATGATTTTCATAATTCTAATCAATATTCTAGTGTACAACCCCCCTTTTTTATTCTCTTATGTGTCATATAACATTTCATAAGTAATTCCCATCTTACAATTTCATACAATGCTCTTACAACTTCTTAAATATATAAAAGGGACAACCCTAGTTCAATTAGGATTATTTAATTATTATCACCTACATCCATTCATTACATGTTATTAGTTTTTAGTTGCACACATTATTAGGAAATATGCATTGTCTAATCAATTGGGGTATATTGCATGTTTGAGAGTGTTTTCCTTGATCTTTTATCTAGTTAAATTAATATCCTTTAAAATCTTGTTTTATGGAGTTTTCATCTTAACTCTAATATGGCTAGCAAATAAAATGACGATTGAATCATTTTTTGATATAATAGCTAATGACAACCATATAAAGAGCCACATTAAAGAAGATGAAAAATAATGATCAAGACTATGATTTAGATACATATGTTGCTAAACAAGATATTTTCCTAAATTGATAATTACGTATTGATGCACCTCTCCACCCTAAATATCCTCACTCATTGGCTAGTAATTTATATAATGTATTAGGTGGCTATCCTTAGGGAATTAATACTATTCATAATATTACCACTCTAATGGATTTTAATAATGTTGTACCCTCTATGCATCCATCTACCCTTCATCCTCTTATAATGATTCCTCCTATCATACTATAGTTACCACTTCCATGGGATCCACCACCCATGTCCTACCGCCTTTCTCTCCACTAGTATTTTTCTTATCTCCCATCCTTTTATATATGTTCACACCATTGTTACTACTAGCACTATCCTATATGTAGATATGTTCTTCATACCATTCCTCCTTATCCTATGAAAATCTAACCTTATAGTGTAACTTCTCCTTCCATTACCATGTCATTACCTTTCTAGACCTTCCCCTCTTTATACATTCTCCTTTTATCCTACACTACTCCTACCACTAATATATCCCTATACCTTGGATATACTATTGAAGAAATTTAATTGACTTTCAATATCGCAAAAATTAGACCCATATTTTTAAACATAAAATGTGTATAATAAAGCACAATCCATGCTTCCTAATTCAACTTCACTAATATCTATCAAATTAACTTAGGTTCATTACAATAAGATAATCATATAGCCATAATTAGTTGTCAAGATAATGGTAAAGTTTTCAATAGCCATATTTATCCTTCCACATGCCACCATTAGACATACACATAAGATTCATGAACATCCATACCTATGAGCATCCAAATACAAGAAATATAACTATATATATCATGCACATCATCAACATACACATAAAATATCACACCCATCATCAACACAACTAATAGTTCCCATATCATATTATCTATGTTCTCATGTACAAATGTGTCTTCAAATACATCAAAGCACTCATGAGTAAATCCACTCTGTAGAGCATACACACAACTAAAAAGGTGCCCCTAAGGTATTTGTCTCCTATATCTATCCTCTTAGCCTATCCTTCTCTATGGATATGTTCCACTCATATCTACCACCCTGAGGTGATCCATGTCTCAATCCTTGTCAAGGTCACTCCTCCTCTCTACCTATATCCTTTCTCAATGAGCTAGATCTATCACTGCTACTCCCCAAAACACCTACATTTAAATATTAAAAAAATGTTTAATAAATCATACAACATTGATTAAAACTAAATAAACAATGAAAGCATTTAATATTATAACACCTTATGAATTATATTGAATGTCCCCAGCTTGAAATTTATAGCCATCGATGTCAATCACTTATTCATACTATAGCTTTGTTCTCCAAAAACCTACATTTATATAAAGTGATTTTTTAAGAAAAATAATATTTAACCTACTTTTAACTCAACAATAATGGATGTATTTCTATCATAAACTCTTCGTACTCATAACAGAATCATGGCCTAGGTAGAGTATAAAAAATGTTGTTTCCAACCTCATATGTAAATCTAGAGTTAGAGTGCCAAAATTGTTGAATTTCATCCTTTGTGCTATTAATTAGCTTCTTATCGACTCATGGAAGCCTACTGCTAAAAGCCCAAGTATGATTTTCAATAGGACTTTCTAATCATGATCTTATTGATAGTACTTTTGATAATGTTTTACGATTTAGGCTTAATTCAAGACAAGTTTACCTTAATAATTGAGCCTTTTTAATTTTTTAATTTCTTACTAATGATGTTATTACTCTATGAGCAACTCTTTTATCTTTTTCCTTACTAAATTATTTACAATAGAATTGAATGCATTAAAAAAAACTTTAACAACAATATTATTTCGATCAAACTTTTTGTTTACATGAATCTTTGAAATTTATTTAGTAAAGGTCTCATTTTGTACATGTCTTTAGTAATTGTATAAAAAATTGGAATTTTTTGGTTAATGTCTTATTGGAAAACCATTCATTGAAAATTTTTGAAGCCCACAACGAATGGTTTGTGATGACCTCTTGCCTTCAAGAATTTCTATTATGCTCATCAATTTCAAACCATTTTGGGGTTCTTGAATGTTTTTAAATTTTAACAAACTCATTACAAAAAGATGGATTTTGAATTTCTTTTTCTTCTTCACAAAGGTTCTCTCTTCTTATGTAATTTGGAGACACATTGAGTTTCATTGGTTCATGTGAGCTATCAATTTAATCATTGTTATCAACAAGTCGATTATTGAGTGCAATTTCAATGTCATAGGGTTCATATCCACATTAGTCAAGAAATTGTTGATGTATTTCTTCTTCTTCTTCTTCTATGATGCTACTCTTATCAATAGGTGTTCCATCAAATTTTACAATATTTTCACATTCATGTTCAACATTTTTATTTTCAATATTATTGTCACTTTCATTTTTTCAGCATTTCATTATATTGAACATTAAAATATCCAATTTAAATGTCATTTAAGGGTAAATAAGGACCTTCATCTTCTTTCAATATATATTTATAACAAGTATATATATTTAAGGGTAAATATATATTTTTAACATATATAATATGTATGGTTGGATTAAGTGAGATATTTATAACAAGTATGCAATGAAGTCAAACTTTATTAGATTTGATTCTTAATAAATTAGTTTTAACGATTCAATTTATAGCTTTATGCAATCTATAAGTTTAAATAGTTTGATGGTATCTAAACTTTATACATAAAAATATGATAAATGTCTGATTATTTTGCTTCCAATCTATAATTTTTTGATGTTCTTGACTATATAATTCAGTTCATTTATGTTAACAACTATTAGATTAAATATTTTTATCCCCAATTATTTTCAAACAATTTTTGTACTAATCTTGTATTCTTATTTCTCCTTTTCTTTCATCGCTTCCATTTAAAATTTGAAACCATTTAAGAATGCTATGTTATAGATTATAGTTTTCTTCCAATTATTTTTAAATTGTTAATGGTATGAAAATATTATTGATGAGTAGATGAATTATTACAAGTCTCTATTTTAGATTTGTATTCCTTTTATCTAGATATATTATTTACCAAAGTCTCATTGCTCTTTTAGGTGTACCGTATATATATATATAACATGGAAAATGCAGATTATGTTCCACCTGTGCCAGATTCTTTGTTTGCAAATACTAGTAATGAGATTAAAAAATTGAGAGATTCATTAGCACAGGGTGCAAACTTGGGGATATATAGTGAACCATGCATGTTAATATTGCATAGTCTAAAAAAACTAAAAGATGAACTTGAGAAGACTAGTGCATATTCCTCGAGCAGAGTGTGATCGCTATTCTTTTCCTTTACGCGAAGAAGCGGTGACGCTCCTTAAACAAATACATGATAGTGTCACCAAAGAAATGATAAAAGTTTACCGCTTCCATTTGATCGTAAATATGTAAGGTTAGGGGATACCAGGTCACTAGATGTGTTAATTGTGCTATGGCTGAATTGATCTACGCATGATTTCTCACAACACATGGTCAATACCCAAACAATGACTAGATTCCATTATATTTTGTTCAGCAATTGTATGCTAAGGTCCATTTGGGCCTCAAAGTTAACTACCTGGACATTCCACTATATGCTGGTCAGGGGCGTGGAAGGATTGCTAATAGGCCCAATTCCATCGCCGGAAAGGTGATAGACCACCCCTAGTGTTTAGGGTATTGGTTGGTGACAGTCTCCTCCGCTTCTCACCCCAAATTCTAGCCCCCATAGCAGATGAGGTCGTTGTTTCCCAAAAGGAAGCAATTGCCACTGTAGATGACATTGCGGCTGCCACCACTAGGATATCTGATGATCCTGTAGGTCAATATTTGATGTCCAGACATTCCTAATCCACACCATTTTCAACACAGTGGACCACCATGGATCCTTTTACAATGACCGACATCCCTACTCCTACACAGCTTGATGCACTTATAGGAGATATGTCACACATGACTCTACATTGTTTGGCTGAGGACCTGTTGGAGGCATATGCCCACATTGCATCAGACAATGGGATCGGTATAGAGCATGCTAGAGATCATTTGAGACATAGAGGCCGTTTAGTTCCAGGATCCCATCACTCTCAGCCAAGCACTAGTGCACATCAGGATCCACCTACAGTTCATACTCTAGCACCGTGACAGACTATGGGTTTGCATCGGGATATGTTGATTGGTTCTAGTTCATCATCACCATGCCATCTCACCTTCATAGTCCCTACATTCATCATTTGCACGACATGGGATAGATCGGGATGGATGCAGTATGTTGATTCACGCTGATCGCTTAGTGATGGTGGAGGCTTAATCGCTTCGTAGGACTTAGGTCATCCAAAGTATGTGATGATGTGCATGTATGTGTGCATGTGCATGTTTCAATTCTTTTTTCAATATTTTTTAATTTTTTTTAACTAGATATTCATGTTGATATATATGTATATATATTATTATAGGTGGACATACTCATATCACCTCTAGCCTTGGTCCGTGATCATGTGCATGATCGATGTGACTCTATGGATGAATCACGTCAAGGACATGTGAGTTTTATATTTTTATATAAGCACATGTGTATATGTACATGTAATATATTTATGTATGCATAGATCTATATTGATATTTAAAAATACAAGTTCATTTTAAAATAACTTTCATAAAATTTATTTAATATAAATTATATGTATTTAACACATCTTGTACACAATTTTATTTGCAGGGCTCAGCACATCCATCAGAGCAGGACCGTTCTCATTCAGATGGCCATTCGTCTAGGACTAGACATTCATATTACGCCATGCACTCTAGATTTATGATCTTGACCACATGTATTTGATTTTATGACGATCTTTAATAGTATTTGATATTTGATGATCTCTAACTTACATTTGATTATTTATTGATCTTTAGTATTCGGCATTTGATGATCTTTAATTTACATTTTGCTTTTATGATATGTACATATATTTTCTTATATGATATATACATACATTTTCCTCTTTGCTTATAATATGTGTTATGTTTATATGTATTGAATCCCTTACATGTATGCACATTTGTTTGCTTATGTATTTAAAAACATTACGTTTACACATAATATATGTATGCATTTGCTTTAAATATTCAATATACATACATGTTTTCTTATTTTATGATCTCTTACAACTTACATTTCTTATATTCAATATACATTTGATCTCTAGTAGAATTTTAGGGAAATCAATGCCACTTTAGAATTAAGTTCATTCATGTTGATCACAATAAATATTTTTTATAAAATGACTCAAGCAACATGAACCATTGAGTTGAGAACAAGATTTAATCTTTTTGACTAGTAACTTGAAATTCAATTCAAATATAATTAAGAAAATTCAATTCAAATTATACCTCTATTATACGTTTTTGACAAGTAACTTGAAATTCAATTCAAATATAATGAAGAAAATTTAATTCAAATTATACCTCTATTATACATTTTTGACATGTAACTTGAAATTCAATTCAAATATAATTAAGAAAATTCAATTCAAATTATACCTCTAATATACATTTTTGACACTTTAACAAAATTCTAAAATTACTAGATATGTTGTGCATACCTATGAATTAAATAACAAAAAACTCCACAATGAAATAACTTGTTTGTTTACTACTTGATTCATTTAAACTAGGATCTAGTTATTCCATGTACACTAGAATAATTTTTTTCCCATCCTGGATATGCATATAAATAGAAGCTTATTTTTCATTATTCTGGATATCAAATTGCAAGATTAATTGTCATTTATATCACTTGGAGTGCAGATTTTGGAGAAGAAGTTTTTGCACATTTATCAAGGAGGCAAATATTAGAGCTCGACAACTTTTCATTTTTTATCAATCAAGGCAAAATTTGGAGCATAATTTAACTAAGTTGGTAGAGGACTTGTTTTGAGTCATCTTTAAGTTGAAGAAGAAAATGGGACAACAAAGAAAAAGAAAAATGTCTCCTCAACAAAAATTTTCAAAAAGAAGAAGAACATAGGCATTAGACAAAACTTGGAAGGAAATTATCATAGAAAGAAACAAGGTACATGCTTGTTTCTTCTCTCTCTCTCACTCTCAAGTGTGTTTTAGGACTTTACTTTGAAAAATGTAATTATTCATTTTGATGGGATGGAATCCATAATTTATTACATTACTCCATAATAATTTTAGTTAGTACACCTAAACATAAATTTGTATGTGCATACATTTTGCAGTTAGCTTTCTTAGTAAAATTAGAAATGTTGTTTAATGTATGGCCATTTTCAACACAATACTAACTTAAAATGTACTCTTAAACTAAAATATTTGTACATTAAATCCTTCCCTGGAAAATACTTACACTTATCTTTTTACAATACCCTGCTTTGTTTTAATGTTTTATCACATTCTCATTCTTTAGTATTGCATCTACAATTTTCTCTTTACTTTGTTCATGAATAAAAATGATAGTGCTTGATACATGCCTTAGTTCTCCAATGAAACCTTAAATTTTGTATCCCTCACTATGCCACTTTGATTTTCCTTAATTTTTTCAACCACATTAATTATTTTATGGCTTTGCAAATTCCTATATATTCTAACTTTTCACTTTGAAAGAAACCATTTTTTTTATTAATTATTCATGAAACTACACCTTCATGTACAATGAAGTAACATTCTAATGTTGATATTTGGTGATAAATATCCCCTATCCAATCTACATTTCAACATCTAATTAGCTTAAGATTTTTCTAAACTCATTGAATTTATTCAATGATCAATGGTTCCTTATGTAGGACCCTAAATCTGCATTTGATCAAAAACAAAAACCATTAGTATTGTTAGTAAACCAAAACAAACCAAAAGATCCCCTATAAGATTCATCTAATCACAAGAATGATGTCAAAGAAACAAGCAAAACATAGAAATGCATCATTCTAATGAATCAAACTAGCATCTTATAGTGGATTGGTGTCACATGTGCTAGTGACCCTTTCCCAATCCTTGATTGATAGCTTAGATGATGATGATAAGATGGAAATGATGAGCAAAATTAGTTCTCAAGGAGAGTAACTTTGCATATGCTTTTTGGATGAAATTGTGGAGATTTGTGAAGGATTTGCTTGAGGATGATGCACCTATTTAAAGATTTTCAAAATGATAAGTGTTGAAGATGGACCAATGTGGGATTAAGATTCTGCCAATGATAGAAGGACACTTGTCAAGTGGTGATTAGTTGATGCATGTGCAAGATTTGGGAAGAGTTCCCAAGAGGGGGAAAATTTGAATTCAAATTTTGCCATAAATGCTGAGAGGGGGACAAGGAAAAACAGCAATAAATAGCCTGTTTGACTTGTCATGTTGAGGGAAAATGATTGTTTTAATAAATCAATAAAATTGATTTATTGTGCAAGTGGCTAGGTCTAGATAATGCAAGTGGGATGTGATTAGTATTAGATTAGGATTAGATGATGATCATGTTGATTAATGCTGATTAGATGAGTTGACATTTTTTTGGACTTTGGAAAATTGATTTATTAAAATCAGAAAAGGATGGAAAATGTATGATTTGGATTTGATTTAAATAAAGTCCTGATTTATTAGATGAATGGAATATGATTATGCATGATGTAAATTTGACATGTCTACATTTTGCCCCTCTTTGAAGCAATGTACTTGTTGCGTTGGTTCAAGGAATAAACTTGCCGCAATCGAAATTTAAAACTTTCATGATTTTTTGGATGCCCCAGCGGAAAGAAGTACACTGGTACATTGCCCCCTCGAGAGATCGAGCGAAAAGATTCGATTTGAGGGTCGATCTCGCGATAAAGAGGTTCAAAATGGGTGGTTATGGATGACGATGCAAAGATGATTTCAAGATGCTTAGAATAACAAAACTATATTATTCTAAACAAATTAAATGATGATATGATATGAGATGGATGAGATGGATGATGTGATATGCTGTGATTATGCAACGGATGATTTATGATATGCTTAGACTAACAGATCTATATTATGATGATGATGCAAATGCAATGCATGTGAAATGATCGATGTTTCCTATGATTTATGATATGAATGATATGTGGTATGTAGTATATTGATGGTTTTGCAGATGCAGGATGGATGCATGACAGATACATGACGGATGCATGATGTTAGTGTGGGAATGAGATGATGACAAGAGGATCCAACAAGTCCATGATTGGTCGAGACTTTATTAGAGATGATGATGATAGATGATGATGATGATTTGCTTATCAAGGATTGGGATTTTCAAAGGATCACTTACTTTATTTTTTGATAACACACCTAAGCACGATGCATAAAGGTATAAAGGACCAGGATGGCGTTGTACTTAGTGTGATGGACTTTGACTCGACAAATAGATAGGAGTATTCTTATTCACACTTGACATACGGAAACCTTGCTAGGATGCACTTTAG
>VDFB02360393.1:0-25227 GCA_007258455.2 Sequoia sempervirens
TATTCTAGAGATCAAATGTTTGGTTCCTTGATTACTTTTGAATTAAGAGAGTTTGAAAAAGATTCTACAAAGAAAGAAACTACTTTTAAAGTCAACAAGAAAGAGAAGGATGATGAATCCAATCAGGATGACCTTGATGAGGTGGAAGTAAATTTTATAAGAAGACTGAAAAGGGGATTGCAAAATACAAAGGTAAGTTACCTTTCAAATGTTTCAATCGTGGAAAGATAGGTCATTATGCTTCTAAATGTCTAATCAAAGTTTCAAATGACAAACAAAATGGTCATAAGGGTAAATATTTTAAGAAGAGTTATTATGTTGAAAAAGATAATAGTGTATTTGATGATGAGGAATCAAACCATCCTGATGATGAAAGTGATGAATGCTTGTTCATGGATCTGAATGTTGGAACTATTTCTATTGATCTTGAAAGATGTGTGAATAAAATTGCTCCGAAAATAGGTCACAATATTGAAGGAACTATGTTGACGCTTTTCATGCAAGAGAGGAGAGAAAATATTGGATAATTGACATCAGGTGCTCTAATCATATGATAGGTGACAAGAGTAAATTTTTTAAGCTTGAAAAGTATGATGGTGGTCTTGTTAAGTTTGGTGATGATATATCTGTTAAGATATGTGGAAAAGGTTCAACTATTTTTGATGGAAAGCATAAGATAGATGATGCTCTCTATGTCAGGGGTCTTTGGCATAATCTTCTCAGTGTAGAGAAAATGCGTAGTAGAGGATACAATTTGGTGTTTCAGGATGATGATTGTGAGATCAAAAAAGGAAGCTCTGAAACTTTGGTTGCTGCAAGAACAAGGAAAAAATGAAATGTTTATCAACTCAAAGGTGGTGGTTTTAAGTTCTTTATGTCTCAAATCAATTAAATTTGGCTATGGCATAGAAGAATGTTTCACATCAATTTTGATAGCCTAGTGAAGATTAGTTCTACTAATGTTGTTAGAGATCTGTCAAGGATTAGAAATCCTATCAATGCAATATGCAAAGAGTTTCTGAATGGAAAGAAAACAAAGAAGAGGTTCAACTAAACAATATTCTCCCATAGGACCTTTGGATTTAGTGCATATAGACCTATGTGGGCCTACCAGAATAAGAAGCTCTCAAGGTGACATGCATTTTATGTTATTGATAGATGATTAATCTAGAATGACTTGGGTGACATTCTCAAAGAAAAATCAGAAGCTCTAGATAAGTTTAAGGCATTTAAATATATGGTTGAGAATGAAATGGATTTGAAAATTAAGTGTGTGAGGTTTGATAGAGGTGGTGAGTTCACCTCCAATGAGTTTAATAGTTTTTGTGAAGATCATGGGATAAAGAGATAGTTGTCAGCCCCTAGGACTCCACAACATAATGGATTTGTGGAAAGGAAGAATTTGACAATTCAAGAAGTAGCAAGAACCATGATGAAGGAAGTAAATCTACCAGATGTCTATTGGAGAGAATATATTCATATTGCAATGTGCATTCTTAATAGAGAACAAGCAAGAGTAAATAGTTCAAAGATTCCTTATGAGCTATGGTATGGAAAACTTCCTACTATGATATATTTGAGAGTATTTGGAGTGAATGTTATATATGAAGAGATGAAGAAAACTTAGGAAAGTTTGATGCAAGATCAAATGAAGGAATCTTCCTTGGATACAATAGAAAAAGCAAGGCATACCAATGCTATAACAAAATATTGAAGAAGATAGTTGAAAGTGCAAGTGTTAGAGTAGATGAAGAACCAAATTAGAAATTAGTGATGATAGAAGGATATGAATTGATGACCCCCCTTGCAGTGAAGAAGAAGTGAAAGAAAATGAGATGACAGTAGAAGAGGGAAAAGATCCATAAAGGAATCCTAAGAATCCTAAGTATGTGCAGATAAATCATTTAGAAGTTCAAATCATTGGAGATAAGAGAAAAGGTGTGTTGATAGGAAGAAAAGATGCTATGATAGAAGAACAGGTAAAATTTTGTTTACTTTCTGAGGTAGAACCTAGAAATGTTACTGAGGCATACACAAATGAGAATTGGATCAAATCTATGGAAGAAGAGTTGAGGCAGATTGAGAAGAATCATACATGGGAACTAGTCCCAAGAAGTTAGCATATAAGAATATGATAGGAACTAAATTAGGGACAAATTGAATGAGGATGGGAAAGTTGTCAAAAACAAGGCTAGGCTTGTGTGTAAGGTTTATTCACAAGTAGAAGGGATAGATTTTGAAGAAACTTTTACTCCAGTAGCAAGAATGGAATCTGTATACGTCTAAAAATGGTCATGATTAAGCTTGTTAATTAATTAAATATTATTTATTTAATTAATTCCCCTAAAGTCATCTACATATAAATAAATTTAATTATTTATTTATATCGTTCATCTTCTAAATTCTTCTACCTTAAATTAAATAAATAATTTAATTATTGACATTTCCACCTTTCGCTTGATTAAATTAAATAAATTTTTATAATTTATTTATATTTAATTATCATAGTATTCTAAAGTTTAAATATTTTGAATATTTAAATAATGGAATATCTTTTTCATCTCATCTTTTATCTTTCGCTTGATTAAATTAAATAAATTTTTATAATTTATTTATATTTAATTATCATTTGGTTCTAAAGTTTGAATATTTTAAATATTTGAATAATGAAATATTCTCCATCCCATAATCAATTTAAAATATTATATATTTTATTTAATATTTCTTCACCCTATTTTCATTTTTGAACATAATTAAATATGAGTTATTTAATTATGTGGGTTTCCATTTTCATCTCCACTTCCAAATTAAATAAATTTAATTTATTTAATTTCTAACTCGTGCTAACTCACCCTTCCAAATTCTTGACCCGCGCTTCGAAATGGAAGTTTCCCTTCGAAACTCAATGACAAAATTGAAAGAAAATGGAAACCTTCCACCCTTCTCTCCACTTTCGAAGATCTCTCGCCGTTCGTTCGAACAAGCTTAATCCAGACCGTCGATCGATTTAGCCAATCAAATCCGTCCAAAAACTCTATAAAAGCCCGTGCAAATCCAAGCTTTTGGTTATACTACACATAATCATTTACGTTTACACGCACGCACTCACTTTTGCACACCTACGCATTTGCACAGCCATACTTGCAATCAACTTACACATTCATATTAGTTTTAATATCACAACAATCTTCTCATCTTAGCATAGCTTTGCATTTAGCATAGTTTGCATTTCAAAATCTCGTTCTTTAGCTGTCATTTTGTTGAGATTGATCTGCTGATCTGAGAGCCATTTGAAAACAACAAAATGCTGAAGTTAGAGGAAGCTAAGACGGTTTCGGGAAGCTGCTGTTATGGTTTGCATATTCTGTTTCTTTTTCAACTTTTTGATTTAATGTCTTATTAATATGTGTTTGATTTTATCTACATTGATCCAATATTTCATACACACATAAAATGGCGCCCACCGTGGGGCTCGAACCCATGAAATTAACATTTTCTACAAGTTTCTGTTGACAGTTTCCGTATTCTGGAATCAGCTTTTGGGAAAATTTTGACGTTTAGGCGCATTCAAAATTTCCTGACGCGAATACGATATTTTTAACTTTTTGTATTGCAGGATTTTGGAGCGCATCCCGTAACTATTTAGGCACATCCCGTAACTGTTCTAGCACATATCATGACTGTTTACGCGCATTTAGTTTCTGTTTACGTGCATATAGAACCTTTCTTTGGCATACATAGGAACTATTTTAAAGCATTTTAATCTTTCTTACCACGCATATTGCATCTGTTTACGTGCATATTGCATCTGTTTACACGCATATTGCATCTGTTTCAGCGCATATAGCTTCTGTTCGGGCGCATATAGATTGTAACAAAAAAACACAGAATTTTGAGTCTTACGCCTTCCGCAGACAATTCTTTTTTTTTTTTTTGAATTATAAAATGAAGCAATCCTAGGGTAGCCACATTTGGATAAAATGAAGCAATCTAGGATAGTCACCAAACAATGAATTTTTGCAGTTAAAATTGAACAATCTATTTTTGGTGAAGCAATATCTTCACCTAGATTAGATCATTGTGATTTGGAATTTAAAAAGAACATTTGCTTGCTTTGACTGTGGCAATAGGTCTATGCTCTCCCCTTAACTGGGTGATCAGAATACCAGACTTTCCTTTTTAATTTTCATGCAATTTTACTGTTTCAATTACATCCTTTAAAGAGTCTGTTGTAGTGGGAAAAAGTACTCACCCTACAGGAACGACTCAAGTGGGTTCAAGCCAAAGCCAAGCTATTCCGCCCCACTATAAAATTTAAAGCAAATATGGGGAAACCCTCTTTTTGCGGTAGTGTGCAAGATAACCATCCCCAAAGCCTTTGTTCTAAAGGTTGGGAGGTTTCCTGAGGGAGTTTATTATTGCCGCACCGAATGGAAATCCTTACTACGAACCTAGTATAGTGGCCAACTAAGTCAGTTTCCGAACATTCTAATAATCACAGTGCAAGGGGAGGGAAGAATCTGCCCCCAAGACACTCACCATATAACTGCCAAGGACCGTTTGCTTAGGGGATCCGGTATCCACTTTCATAACTCTGAGTACGCACCTGGAAAAGATAAAAACACGGGCGCCCCTTCGGGGGTGACACGGCTATGTGAGTTGATGCAGTTCTAAGATGTGGGCTGTTGATTACTAGAATGACCTACTTGAGCATTTAAGAGTGAGTCTGTCTGAATTGTTTTTCATGTGCAAAACCTGTGAAAACATTTGATGAAAAACATTTTCTTGATCAAACACTTCATGTTAGTATAGGGCTTTAAGAACAACTGTTTTCAAAAATGTTTGTTGTGTCTTCCATTACATTAATTCAGGTAAAAATATCATCCAAAAGGAACATGAAGAACAACAACTGAAAGCCACTTAAGAGTTTTCCATATCATTGATTCAAAAACATTCCCAGCACTTTTCCCATGCTTAGAGATTGGAAGTCAACAAAGTTTCCCAAGAAATCATTTTCTAAGAGAATCAAAAAACCCAAGAAACCGTTAGGATACAAGAAAACACTGCAAAAGAGAAAATTCTTGTACAAAAGTCGACAAGTCTTACTTCACTATCGAGGATTTCTTCACAGATATCAGGATTTTGTTAGAGGATTCACTGATGAATATGCTGTAGATCCCTTAGATTCTCGAGCCTATTATCAGAGATTAGCTCTGTCACAACGACATAATCATAACCAACCTCTTGAATTTGACAACATACCACAACCTTCTGTAGAATATCCTTCACACCCCAGCCATGTTCTGCAAAGATCTTGAGAGAATTTCTTTAAAAACAAAGATCAAAATCTTTTAGAGTGCACCTTTCAAAACAACTTTCTAATTTTTGGTTCAACTTCCCCAACAGGATTCTAAAATCCTTCATCAATTGGAAGCCACAATCAATAAGTTAGGAGCATCCTTGATCATATCATAAGATTCCATATCTTATCGGATCAAGATATCATCACCATCGCACTTGTCAAAACAAGGATCTAAGTTTAGAAGAATTTCTCAAAATCATATGCCTATCTCCATAAGATCTCAACACAATAAACTGAAGGATACAATCCAAAAAGAAAGTCACATCCAGAACACTCAAGAAGAAGGAGAAAGCAGTAATCCCCTTTTCAGCATAAATCAAAATCCACTTTTCAACAACATGGACAATAGAGAAGAAAATCCTTTTCATAATTACAGAGATAAAAACCAGGGGGATAGTGATGAGGAACAAGATGAGGAACGTCTTAGAGAGGCTAAACAAGATCCAAAATTTCATAAAGCCATTGAAAAGATTTTGCAGCGAGATAAGGAAAAGTATTTTCGCTATCTGGCCGAACAGGGGGCTAAATTGCCTCATGACTTTGACACTGAAAACTTGAAAAACAAACTTGAAGAGACACCCCTTTCAGATCTTAGTGCCTTGACCCAACAAATCAAGGCACTTCAAGGACAAGTTAGAGAGTTACAAGGGGGTACAACCACAAAGAAATACACTATGGAGGACATATGTCCTTATCCTTTTGATAGAAGTCTTAACATGATTCCTTTTCCCAAGCATTGTGAAATGCCAAAATTTGATCGCTATAATGGGAAAACGGATCCAATCGATCATGTTAGAGACTTCAGGAACATGACATTGGAATTCGCTCACGAAGATACTTACTTGATGTGACTATTTCCTAGGAGCCTTGGAGTACATTCTATGGAATGGTTATCTAAAATCACACCTCTCGTTAGAACATTTGAAGAATTGATCAACCTATTCATATCACAATATACCTATAACATACAACACCGGATCACCATGATAGATCTTTGTAAAGTTGCACAAAAACCTGGTGAATCTTTCATTACATTTCTTTAGAGATGGAGAAGAATGTTTGCCAGATATCCACGGCCTGTTCCCGAAAAAGAAAAGATGGTTACTTTCATCAACAGTCTAAATTCAGAAATGAGCTATCACTTGAACTTACATTGTCCTTCTTCTTTTGAGAAAATGATTGAAGATGCCTTAACCATTGAAAATGCTTTGGTCAAAAGAGGGATAATAAAGCATGACAAAGAAAATCCCAACTCATCCAACCATCACAATAATCAGGACAAATGCAAATTCTGGACTCGCAACAAAAATATGGTGAACGATGGTGTTGTTGATGCAAATCATGCTTCAACCAAGCCATTTGTCCTCAGCACTCCAAACACTCGCAACAACAATGTCAACTCAATTGCGAATCACGGAAATAATCCTCCTCCTCTGAGGAACAATACAAATCAAAATTCTACTCCTCATCAAGGAATTTCCAACAACCAGAGTTATCGAGGAACCAATAACAATCACAATTCCTTAGGGAACACCTCAAATTCAAATCCGCAAAGATTTTCATTCTTCTCGAATAGAAGAACTTTCACTCCATTGGGTCAATCTGTAGAATCCACATTCAAAGAGTTGATGGCCAAAAATGTCATTACTTTACCGCCTCAACGGAATTATGAACCCAGTGTAAAGCCTCCATCATGCAATGAGACATACTATTGTGATTATCATCAGTGTAAAGGTCATCGTACAAACAACTGCCAAGCCTTGAAGAATGCCATTCAAGACTTGATCGACAATGACATTATCACAATAGAAGGAAATCAACAAACCAACGCAGACCACCAAGCATTCTGCAATCCATTGCCTAACTATCAAAAGGGCAAGTCTTCTGAAAAAAATGTGAATCATATCAATGATGATCATATAATCAACCATCTCTACGCAGACGACGAGCGGGTGAATGTCATTAAAGTCAACAAGAAGGTGGAATATAGAGAAGTCAACGCAACAACAAGAGCACAAGCTAAGGTTGTCTTAAAAGGAACCTCTTCAAAAACCATCGAACCTCCACCTCAACATCAATATGATTTGGTCAACCAACTTCGAAAAACCCCCGCTCAAATTTCTATTTTGGAACTATTGAAGATTTCCCCAGCCCATAAGGAAATTCTAGAGAAAGCTCTCGTTGAAACTAATGTATCAACTGATTTGGATGTGAATCAATTTCAAGCCATGGTAGGACACTTGTCCTCACCCACTTTCCTTTCATTCTCTGATAAAGATGATGTTTCCATAACTCATCCCCATAACTCATCATTGTACTTAGAGGTTATGATTCATAAGTTTCGTATCAGACGAGTTCTAATAGATGGAAGTGCTGGTTTGAACATCTGTACCATGAAGTTGGTTAAAGCCTTAGGATTTTCTAATGATTCTATTGATTTCAGAAGAAAAATTACCATAAAACCTTATGATGATGAAGAAAGAGCATCCAAGGGTCTAATCATGCTACCAATCAGAGTGGGCCCTGTCATAAAGAATATTTTCTGTCAAGTACTGGACCGTGATCTTGCATATAACATCCTGTTGGGTCGTCCTTGGATCCATGAAATGCAAGCTGTCCCATCAACCTATCATCAATGTCTAAAATTTCCTTATGATGGACAGGAAATCACAATATCAGCTGATAATTCCAATATCCAAACTTGTGCCAACATGAAAGTCAGTCAAGATACTTTGGTCCCTAACAATCGAGAAGCTCATGCTAGGACTTCTCTAAATATTGACACACAAATCAGTCAATTGACCAATAGTTTTGACAAAAAGATGAAATTCAAGGATCATGGAGTTGGAGAATACTCTTTTTGTCTTGCCAATTTACCTACATCACCTCGATCACATGGATAGCCGTCTATCAGGGAACATCAAATATCAGCAGCATCAACATCAAAGCAAACACCAATAGAGCCAATTACCAAATTTAATGGACAATTCATCAAAGAAAAATTCCCCATGGAAAATCCTGAGAATATAGAAATTTTAAATTGGCTCTATAAAGATGAAGATGAAGCAGTCTCTAATGTCAAATTACCCACGGACAAATATGGAAAAGGGTATTCAATCATGCAGAAGATGGGCTATGATGAAGGTCCTATCAAAAAAAGGAAGGAAGGAGTAGTTGAACCTATTCACCTCTGCGGACTGGCCGCAAAAGAGAAAACTGGATTAGGTTATGATACTCACTCCAAAGAAAACACATCCAAACAACTGCATGGCGTTGTCTTCGCATTGCAAGAAAGCTCAGATTCACGAGAAGCATGTTTGACAATAGTTCAGAACTTCTTGGATAACAATTCTGACACAGACTCTGCTGAATATGAATGGGACACTATTTACAATGATGAGTTCTGGAAAGACAAAGAGGTTGATGTAATACACCAGTACGCTCCAACTCTAATTGAAAGTCAAGGTTCAGGGTCCCAACCACAAGAATCTGAACCACAAATCGACTATGATTCTAGTGATACTGAGTCGGATCTAAACGAACAAGATTATCATGAGGACAGTATCATCATTGACCCACCTCATACCTCGGATCCTACGGACCACTCCATTATGACCATGACCATAGCTGATTTCACACAACCTGACGATCCTCTACCTTTAATTCATCCTGATCTCATTGATTGGGATTCAACCAAACCTATTGATATACCTATGTTTCCAAGTGATGAAGCTATTGTAAACTTCCTTTCCGTAGATGATACGAATGATTGTTCCACCAGTGATTTTCGACATAAAGTTTTTGATCAGGAGAGTGTCAAGTCTCCCAGCTGCAAAAGTAAAAACAAAAAAGAAAGATCTAATGGTAAAAACTAGAATCTAGTAGTATTAGATCAAACAAAAGACAAAATAAAGAGTGTATCATATGGTGAAAACCTTTTTGAGGCACCAGACGATGGGAATCTTCACACTCTCCCGGAGCACTACCATGAGCGATCGCCTATTTTGATTGAGCCTACAAATGCTGTCGATCTTGAGACTTCTGACAAACCAAGAATTTTATAGCTAGCTGCATCAATGACAGAAAAAGAAATACCAGAGTTTATGGAATTCTTGAAAGAAAATCAAGTAAATTTTGCATGGTCTTACGCTGACATGCCTGGTCTTGATCCTGATCTTATCATGCATCACTTGTCCATCAAACCAGGGACCAAGCCGGTGAAACAAAAACTCAGAAAGATGCACCCTCATGTTGCATTATTGGTTAAGGAAGAACTAAGAAAACTCCTTGATGTGGGCTTCATAAGACCAATCGATTATGCAGAATGGATTTCCAACATTGTTCCTGTATCCAAGCCAGATAAAATATCAGAATAATATACAGATTTCAGAGATCTCAATAAAGCATGTCCTAAGGATGATTTCCCACTGCCAAATATCGACACCATAGTTGATCTAACAGCTGGCAATGCCATGTATTCATTAATGGATGGTTTTTCTGGCTACAACCAAATCAAGATTGCACTTGAAGACCAGGAGAAAACAACTTTCACATGTCCGTGGGGAACTTATTGTTGGAACGTTATGCCTTTCGGTCTGAAGAATGTTGGGGCTACATATCAAAGATCCATGACTACAATCTTTCATGACATGATGCATGTCTTCATGGAAGATTATGTGGATGACATATTGGAAAAATCATACACTAGAGAAGGACATCTTGAAATATTATCCAAAATATTTGCAAGATTAGAGAAATTCAAAGTTCGTCTTAACCCTAAGAAATGTGTTTTTGGGGTCAAATATGGAAAACTCTTGGGGTACATTGTTTCAGAAAAAGGCATTGAAGTAGATCCCGCAAAAATACAGGCAATTATGGAAATGCCTCACCAAAGAACATCAGTCAGTTGAGATCATTACAAGGACGACTTCAATCTATACGGAGGTTCATTGCACAATTGGCCGATAAGAACAAATGTGAATTGGCATTTCAGCAAATCAAATAGTATTTAATGACTCCACCAGTTCTCATACCACCAAATCCAGAAAAACCACTCATCTTATACATTGCCGCAACAGAAACATCTCTGGGGGCATTGCTAGCGAAAGAAGACTCTACAGGAAAGGAACACGCAATCTACTACATCAGTAGAACAATAACAAGTCATGAGCTCAACTACACTTCTATCGAGAAAGCTTGTCTGGCAGTAGTACTTGCTAGGCAAATACAATCAATCTGGTAAATTGATCCACTCAAGTATTTGTCAAGCAAAGCATCATTGACAGGAAGGTTAGCCAAATGGGTAATGATTTTGAGTGAGTTTGATATCCATTATGTTGATCGCAAGGCAATCAAAGGACAAGTTATCGCTGATCAACTAGCTGAAGCACCATTACAAGCAGATCATCCTTTACACATTGAATTCCCAGATGCTGATGTCTTTACTGCAGAATCTAAACAACCATGGTCTTTATATTTTGATGGTTCTTTCACTCAACACGGATCAGGGGTAGGAATACTTTTCATCATCCCTCAAGGACACACCATTCCTAGATCATATCGGCTAATGTTTCCATGCACCAACAACATAGCCGAATATGAAGCATTAATCACCAGACTCAAAATAGCACTGGAATGGAGAATTACAGAATTACATGTGTATGGTGATTCACAGCTAGTCATTTATCAAATCAATAATGACTATCAAACTAAAGATGAGAAACTATTACCATATAAAAAGATGGTTGATGACTTCAAGAAATACTTTGTGGACATCAAATTTACACAAATTCCAAGGCTTGATAATAAAGCAGTTGACGCCATGGCTACAATCGCATCATTGTTACAGCTCCCAGAAACTCAGAATCATTATGAATTTCTGGTGGAACAATCACTTACACCTGCATATGATACACTTGAAAGCCAAATCATTTTCCATTTGGTAGGATCTGATTCGCCTTGGTACAAAAAAATTTATGCCTATCTCAAAGACGATATCTTACCACCTAATTTATCTCGTAACCAAAAACGTAACTTTATCTGCCAATCCGCTCGCTACACTCTTATCGCTGACACCCTGTATCGCCGTGGTCTTGATGGTACTTTACTCCGATGTCTTGAACGTGAGGAATCTGACAAAGCTTTATAAGAAGTTCATGGTGGCATATGTGGTACTTATTCGAGTGGACTGAACTTATCCAAAAAATTGATTAGAATGGGTTACTACTGGCCTACAATGGAGAGGGAATCATTCACTTTTGTGAAAACATGTTCAAAATGTCAGATTCATGGAAATCTCATTCATGCTCCTGCACAAGAACTTCAACCATTCACACCAACCTGGCCATTTTCTCAATGGGGGTTAGATCTAGTGGGCAAGATTTATCCTTCTTCATCAAATGGACATAAATTCATCATCACAACAACAGAGTATTTTACCAAGTGGATTGAGGCAGTCCCTCTTACTAAAGTCACCGGAAAACAAATATCATCATTCATACTTAACTATATTATTTGTCGGTATGGCATTCCCAACTCTATTATTACAGATAATGGACGTCCATTCAAAAATCAGGATGTTGATGAACTTTCACATACCATAGATGAATGGCGGGAACTGGAACTCCTCAGCAAGTCCATCATCTCCAAAAAATGTGATCATAGCATTGACTTAATCATCGATATTCATTTCAACAAGATTGCATCAATACCGAGGGCAAACATTGACATACTGGGGGGGCAATCAACTTTCAACAGTGAGACAATGACATCGAAGCCAATCACGCAAAACAAAACAATCAAAATCAAACCAAAACATCCAATCATTGATCCATATCACAATAGCTTTCAGTTGCATACTGTAATGCCCCGCCACGCAACCCTAGAGGAAGTTGCAATTCATCACTTAAACGTACCAATTTTTTTTTTTTGTTTGTTTAAGTACAAATAACATGAAATATGAATACACATTGCCAACAACCTCTAAGGCCACGAGACAAGATTACTTTAGAACCCAAACAACAACAAACATTAATATAAACCGAAACATTAAACACTTAAGGAAATGAGACCACATACATTCCATACAAGATAGCTTGCAACGAAGGATAAGAAATACCAAAAGATTTCAATTACAAGAATAACAATAAGATTACAATACTCATTCCCCGAATGAGGTAAGTCCAAAAGTTATGATTACACTTTACAAATTCCACCTCGATAACAAATGAGGGGTAATAAAATACAATAAGAGTAGAAAGAATGAAGTGTGAGAAGAATCTGATCCCACGAGCTCTCCAACTAGAAAACACGATCACACGAACATGAAGAAGAACCAACGGAATAAGATGCACGCCACCCAACCACGTGGAATCCAAAAGGTTCCACTCCCTCCGTGCTAGGAGATAGTAACCAGGAATTCCTACCCAAGACCATCAACCACTAGACACGGGTCTCACAAAGCTGAAACAAAATAAATACAAGACCTCAACACAAGACTGAACGGTCATACGTACAACTCTAGGTACGACTCACACAAAACTGACATAGGTTACATTGCTTCCAGTTAAAGAACAGATCAAGAGTGTCACAAAAAAAACATATACAAACTGCTGACTTAGGAAGAGTGTCATTGCATAGCTTGTCAAGGGATATCCTATGGGAATCTTCCTAGGCCCCGGCCACCACTACACAGGTATCCTGGTAGCCTCTACCGCATTCCCGGCACCCATGCTTACTCATGCGGAACCAAATACCTCTCGTGAAGATGAGATAGATGATCTTGCCATTCCAGGCCTTCCCGTCTCATCCCAAGTCTACAACAAGCCCTTGGGTCCATGAGCGAGGCATACTTAATCTTATTTAATGTTTGATGCATCCTAAACTTCTAAAAGTTTATTTAGTTATCACTAAATTAACCAACTTGCAAAAAGGGTTATCTTGGTGCCACTTTGTGCACCGGCGCCCATTTGCAAGCCACTCTCCTAAGACAACACGCATGGTCATAATCACAATAGGTGACCAGATAACACGACCTCTCCAATCCAAGGAGGTAACAAAACTAGCAAACTCACTCCAAACATTGGAGGGAAACAAGGTTAAAACCCTCTCCACACACTAGAGAAAAACAAAGAACAAACCCACTCCAAACATAGGAGGTAACCAGTTACAGAAACCCACTCCTTTCAAAGGAGGTACAAATTAAAAAACCCGAACGTGAAAACCGGGTGAAACGACATGGTGTAACTATACATAATTCCCATAACACATCAAAGGTTGACTCACATGCCACAACCGATATTGATAAAAGAACTTCTAACAGGAAGACTTTCAATACATACACACTAACCCCACAACACAACAAATACGAACAATTAACCGCTGAGAACATTGCAAACAATGAAGTGAGCTACTGTTCGGATTTCCTAAATCCAATCAAACACATAATTCATGACCTGCATTTATCCAATCAATTGAACCTATCTCTTTCACGACATAGAAATATTCAAAGAACATATCACTTATTCTAAATTACACAACCACATTCTAAATCTAGGCATTTCAATAAATAACAGCATTGAATCGAAATCAATCCAATTAATAACTCTACGTCCCACAATCATATAATGTAATTAAATGCACTTGTCTTATAAAGCATTTGCATTAAATAAATCACCCGTTATTTCAACCTAGCAACAAATCAACAACTCAATCTCATAAGGTTCATTAAATCATTCATTACTTCTAAGTTTTCTCATTTGTAGTCTATATTTAGAACATTTGATAAGAAGACGTTTATATTAAATAAATCAGTCTCTCTTCAATTTGCGTTAATAAATCAACTAAATCTTCTACTAAATCTCATCTCTACTTGACTAGGAATACAATCCTACAATTATACTTAAGAGTGCATACTCGATGTATATCCTGTTATAAACTAAATACTTAAATCGCACGGTTGACATTTAAGGATCTATAACAATACTTTATATTTCGTTTTTCCAATCTCATATCTTATTAAAAATCAATGTTTAAAATAAAAGCATTTGATTATCTAGACCCTAACCTTTAAAATAAATCAATGACTATTCAAAATTCAACATTCTAAATAATCCATTTGAATATAAAATTCACTTTTGCCTCTATTTCGAATCAGAATCATCTTACAGTTATCTATGCTTGAATCTATCCCTTAAGTTTCATTTGACACAGTTATCCATAACAATCAAAATCAAATTATAAATAAATCAAACTGATGACAAATAAATCATCTGATTGGATTATGTCAATCGTTATCTCTAAGTTTCACTATTATTTTCCTTAGTTAACTAGCATATCCTCGATTGTATTCCTTAGTTTTTTTATCATATTCCACGATCCAAACTATTAAATAACGTCATTGGATTAAGATTAGAACAATCTTATACTCTAAGTTCCACAATCGTATGCTATTATTAAAACATCCAGATAATCAAACATTTAGAACAAACAACTTAGTCTTTATTTCAACTTCGCAATAAAAGAAATTAACTAAATCTCATTTGATTCAAACGAACCATTCCTTATCTCTAGATTATCAATTATATTCATAATCAAAATGCTTAAATAAATAACCATTTAATTAAACTTCTTAACCTATATTTCCACATAAAATCAATAATTTAGTCAAAGTCAATATTATAAATAAACCCTTTGCTCATGCGACCATTACATTTTTTTTTTTTTCAATTCGATAGTCATTATAAATCTTCCATTTAATATTTAACATTATTTTAATATGTCAAATAAAATATTATTTTATTTGCATATTAATAATTTATTTAATTATAACATTTAACTCCCATTTAAAATTTTCACCTAACACATTATTCTTTATCTACATATTTAAAATATATTTTAAAGAATAATAACAAAAATCCATTTAAATTATTATATTAAATATATTGTATTTCATATAATATATAATATTAAATATTATATATAATATATAAAATATAATATAAATTAATATAAATAAAAATTAAATTATATAAAATAAATAAAAACTAAAAAAAACATGAATTTTATTTTGTTTTATTTTATTTTTATTTTTTTCTAAAAAGAAAACCCTAAGGGCCGGTTCATTACCAGGTAGGCCCAGCAGCCCCCTGAAGCAACCCTATGTGGGCTCCTGAGCTGGCGCCTCCATTGGAGACCGCTGTGGGCAGCGCCCACCGCCACACAATTAATAAAAAAAAATAATTTCATTCATTTTTTTTTTTTTAAAAAACTTTCGTTTAAACACTGCGTTTTAAGGCAAACGAAAAAATGTTTTATTTCGTTTTTTAAAAAGAACGAAAAACGAGAATTAACACCTTATTCTGGTAAAACCCAGAATCGAAATTTCACACAACATTTTTTCTTTTGAAAACAAAACACCCAGCATAGATTTCTTATGCAAAAATAAAATCAATTTCCTTTCACAGTATCAGCCCCATCTGGCAAATTTTCTTTTGAAAATAAAACTAAAAAGGAAAGATTTATAGATTTCAAACAGCAAGAGGAGGAATGAACTATTTTTAAAATAAACAAAGCAAAGAGGAAAGAACCTGATTTTTCTCCAAAAAAATTTGAAAACCTTCAGCCATGGTGTTTACCAATCCTCCCAAAAAGCCCATCTCCTTCACAATTCCAAGCAAAAGCCACCATAGCCCAAAACCCATTTTTCTCCCAAAAATATATCCAAGATTTTCAAATTCCTCCTCCTTTTCTTTTCAAAAATAGGGTTTTTATTCAAATAGGTCAAACAAAACTTACAATGAAAAAATACATTCTTTTTCACCAAATTTTCAATTTCCCAAATTCTAATTAAACTCCAATTCCAACTAAATTCAATTTCCAATTTCAAATTCACAATATCTTTTGCCAAAAAAAAAGTCAACTATTTCCAAAAAATATCTTTTCTACCCCAAAGACATTGCATTGAAAATATTTGGAGTTTTAAATAACGTAAACAATCTTCAATTTCCAAAATGCATTTTGCAAAAATATCATTTTAAATAAAATTCATTTTCAACCAAAAGTTAATTAAATTTCTTTAACCAAATGAATTTAACAATTCACAAATAAAATTCTTTTCAACTTTTATTTCTAAAAGTAAAATGTAAAGCATAATTCTAATTTTTGATTTAATCCAAAAATCTAAAGATGCCGACCCAACCAAATTGATTTAATTTAACCCTATTAATTTAATTAGTCAATAAAATAAATCTAATTCATAATCAGATTATTTTATCAATGAAATCAAATTAGTTAATTAATCACTAATTTTCCAACATTTCAAAAAGACGAAACAATCATCATTTATAATTTTCAAAAGCCATTTAATCACTTTTATTTTGCAATTAAACACATTTAATCATTAATTAAACTATGCAAGTCATTTAATAAACTTTAAACTTGAAATTAAATAAACACTCAAGGGAAAACTGACTAAGTTAAAACAACTGACCCCGACGACAACCCAACAACACGCTATGACTAGGGTGACAATTTGGTTCGGAAAACCTAGCTACTATCTCCCAATTAATTTCTGTTGGTCAATGGACACGCTCACACCTGTGAAGCCAGGTGGAGTCGATGTCGCGTACCTGCAATCTGCAACAAAGAACTTGCCAAACGTGCAAGATATATATGTATATTATGATCAAACACACCGTGAAGAGGGGAAATCCCAGAATTGTAGGGCGCTCGCAAGCGAGTGATACAATCCGCCCCTTTCACCAATACAGTATCTCTAACTGACGCATCTAACATCAATGATATGATCAATAGCATAAAACGTCACTTAATCAGATATCTTCTAAGTTATTCTAAACATGTCATTAAAATACATCAGAATAAGATAACATCACATCAACATATGGCTTCCACGTTGTTTAACAATCACGATCTCAAGTACTCAAGTTTGAAAGTCTAAGCATGTTCAGACATAAACGTCACATTACGATATAATCATATGCATCACTAAACAATTCATGATCAACTAATCACTAAGTTTACAGTCACATCAAAAGCATAATCAGACATGCAAGGAACCTTGCCAACCAAATATCCAAAATGGAGGGGTGTTACATCCTCCCCCCCAAGGGTTAGGCTTACTCCTGGAAGCCTACAAGCAAGAATAGGGATAGAACTCCCTCAAAGCCAACTAACACACTATCAACCCATACATTCAACGTGGTGAAGCATCCCACCATCAAATCTTTAATCAAACAATCATGGATTAACATACCTAGTGCCTTATGCACCCATACACATCATCAAGAATCCTCATAAAGCCACACCTAATGTAATATCATTTCAATGTTTACACAAGGCAAGGTGCGCAAAATTATCATTTCAACGTCCATCTAACTTATGCATTTTGAATCTAGGTACAATAGTTTAACATCTATATGATCTCTTAAGTCTTAACAATAAAGTTGGGGACTATAGGTCTCACCAACAACATATGCACCTATAATGCAATTATCTTTAACATGCAGTTGTTCCACTAGTTTCATCTCTCTAAACTTTTATTTACTGTAAAACGATTTCTCTATTCGTACTATACATTTTCCATAGTTTATGAATGTAACTTGGGGACTTAGGTCCTTTACCCAAGGTTCAATTTAATAAACAAACATTCATGAATACAAAAACATTTCTCATAAGACGCAACATATCCCACTCATTTAAGGACAAATATCTTCGTTAACCCAATAGAAAGAGAGAGAAGACAAGATATTTGCAGTTCTAACATAGGTACGAATATAGTCATGGTTTCATAATCACACACGCACTTCCACACTATGCATCAACCACATGAGAGCATGCACAAATCTCTATAACTAATCAACATATTCATTCATTTCCTATTACACATTTCATAGTTCATTAATCAATATAACATGCAAAAGCAACTCCGACACCACATAAGGGTCAATCAAGCAATCACTCGCACAAAAGGTAAGGCACAAGAGAACACGCATCAGATACTTGTATGAAGAAGGAAACATCAAGACTCCAAAAGAGGATACACACCCAAGGAATTCCTTGATACCCTCAAGGTCAAACAGAGCTTCTAAAACAGGAGCATCAATCCTCCACAACATAAGACAAGGTTGGAAAATTCCACCCTCTAAGATGCCATACTAAGGCACACAAGGCAAGAGGTACGATGACTATCTCGCCCCAACAAATACTTGGGACACACCCGAACAACGCATTACAATCCACACTCAAGAACCACTCAAGGGTCACCTCCTTTACACAACAAAAGTACATCAAAAGGAAGATCACTCACAACACAATTCTTGGTAGGTTCGTGACCTAACCAGTTCTCACAAAGCATTCACCAACAAAACATGCAAAGGGTGGAAATGATCAACAAAACTGGTTGTCTTCCACCACACACATAACACACCCAAAACACACACTACACAACTGTCCATAATGCATTCTTCCAATAGGAAGGATATCGGTGCATTGCGCACTACACCGAGGATCCTATCCTTCCCACTAGTTTCCTGCACCATTGGACCTATACCACTTAACGACAACTTCTGGGTAGACAAGAGAAATCAACCCAAAAGAAAAACAACACGACAGAGAAAACAACTAGGTCAATACAATGGGCTCATAGTGCCCAGAGTATAAACCTACACAACTTACAACATAGTGGGTCCAACATAATCCCAGAGTTCCCAGTGTTTAAACCTGGCTCTGATAATAATGCCCCGCCATAACCCTAGAGGAAGTTGCAATTCATCACTTAAACGTACCAATTTTTTTTTTTGTTTAAGTACAAATAACATGAAATATGAATACACATTGCCAACAACCTCTAAGGCCACGAGACAAGATTACTTTAGAACCCAAACAACAACAAACATTAATATAAACCGAAACATTAAACACTTAAGGAAATGAGACCACATACATTCCATACAAGATAGCTTGCAACGAAGGATAAGAAATACCAAAAGATTTCAATTACATGAATAACAATAAGATTACAATACTCATTCCCCGAATGAGGTAAGTCCAAAATTTATGATTACACTTTACAAATTCCACCTCGATAACAAATGAGGGGTAATAAGATACAATAAGAACTGAAAGAACAAGTGTGAGAAGAATCTGATTCCCACGAGCTCTCCAACTAGAAATCATGAACACACGAACATGAAGAAGAACCAACGGAATAGATGCACGCCACCCGACCACGTGGAATCCAAAAGGTTCCACTCCCTCCGTGCTAGGAGATAGTAACCAGGAATTCCTACCAAGACCATCTACCACTAGACACGGGTCACACAAAGCTGAAACAAAATAAATACAAACCTCATCAAAGACGGACGGTCAATGTACAACAACTCTAGATACGACACACAAACTGTGACATAGGTTACTTCCAACATAAATAGATCAAGAGTGTCACAAATAACATAACAAACTGCTGACTTAGGAAGAGTGTCATCGCATAGTTCGTCAAGGGATATCCTCTGGGAATCTTCCTAGGCCCCGGCCCCCACTACGGGTATCTTGGTAGCCTCTACCGCATTCCCGGCACCCATGCTTACTCATGCGGAACCAAATACCTCTCGTGAAGACGAGATAGATGATCTTGCCATTCCAGGCCTTCCCGTCTCATCCCAAGTCTACAACAAGCCCTTGGGTCCATGAGCGAGGCATACTTAATCTTATTTAATGTTTGATGCATCCTAAACTTCTAAAAGTTTATTTAGTTATCACTAAATTAACCAACTTGCAAAAAGGGTTATCCTGGTGCCACTTTGTGCACCGGCGCCCATTTGCAAGCCACTCTCCTAAGACAACACGCATGGTCATAATCACAATAGGTGACCAGATAACACGACCTCTCCAATCCAAGGAGGTAACAAAAATAGCAAACTCACTCCAAACATGGGAGGGAAACAAGGTTAAAACCCTCTCCACACACTAGAGAAAAACAAAGAACAAACCCACTCCAAACATAGGAGGTAACCAGTTACAGAAACCCACTCCTTTCAAAGGAGGTACAAATTACAAAACCCGAACGTGAAAACCGGGTGAAACGACATGGTGTAACTATACATAATTCCCATAACACATCAAAGGTTGACTCACATGCCACAACCGATATTGATAAAAGAACTTCTAACAGGAAGACTTTCAATACATACACACTAACCCCACAACACAACAAATACGAACAATTAACCGCTGAGAACATTGCAGACAATGAAGTGAGCTACTGTTCGGATTTCCTAAATCCAATCAAACACAGAATTCATGACCTGCATTTATCCAATCAATTGAACCTATCTCTTTCACGACATAGAAATATTCAAAGAACATTTCACTTATTCTAAATTACACAACCACATTCTAAATCTAGGCATTTCAATAAATAACAGCATTGAATCGAAATCAATCCAATTAATAACTCTACGCCCCACAATCATATAATGTAATTAAATTCACTTGTCTTATAAAGTATTTGCATTAAATAAATCACCCGTTATTTCAACCTAGCAACAAATCAACAACTCAATCTCATAAGGTTCATTAAATCATTCATTACTTCTAAGTTTTCTCATTTGTAGTCTATATTTAGAACATTTGATAAGAAGGCGTTTATATTAAATAAATCAGTCTCTCTTCAATTTGCGTTAATAAATCAACTAAATCTTCTACTAAATCTCATCTCTACTTGACTAGGAATACAATCCTACAATTATACTTAAGAGTGCATACTCGATGTATATCCTGTTATAAACTAAATACTTAAATCGCACGATTGACATTTAAGGATCTATAACAATACTTTATATTTCGTTTTTCCAATCTCATATCTTATTAAAAATCAATGTTTAAAATAAAAGCATTTGATTATCTAGACCCTAACCTTTAAAATAAATCAATGACTATTCAAAATTCAACATTCTAAATAATCCATTTGAATATAAAATTCACTTTTGCCTCTATTTCGAATCAGAATCATCTTACAGTTATCTATGCTTGAATCTATCCCTTAAGTTTCATTTGACACAGTTATCCATAACAATCAAAATCAAATTATAAATAAATCAAACTGATGACAAATAAATCATCTGATTGGATTATGTCAATCGTTATCTCTAAGTTTCACTATTATTTTCCTTAGTTAACTAGCATATCCTCGATTGTATTCCTTAGTTTTTTTATCATATTCCACGATCCAAACTATTAAATAACGTCATTGGATTAAGATTAGAACAATCTTATACTCTAAGTTCCACAATCGTATGCTATTATTAAAACATCCAGATAATCAAACATTTAGAACAAACAACTTAGTCTTTATTTCAACTTCGCAATAAAAGAAATTAACTAAATCTCATTTGATTCAAACGAACCATTCCTTATCTCTAGATTATCAATTATATTCATAATCAAAATGCTTAAATAAATAACCATTTAATTAAACTTCTTAACCTATATTTCCACATAAAATCAATAATTTAGTCAAAATCAATATTATAAATAAACCCTTTGCTCATACGACCATTACATTTTTATTTTTTATTTTTTTTTCAATTTGATAGTCATTATAAATCTTCCATTTAATATTTAACATTATTTTAATATGTCAAATAAAATATTATTTTATTTGCATATTAATAATTTATTTAATTATAACATTTAACTCCCATTTAAAATTTTCACCTAACACATTATTCTTTATCTACATATTTAAAATATATTTTAAAGAATAATAACAAAAATCCATTTAAATTATTATATTAAATATATTGTATTTCATATAATATATAATATTAAATATTATATATAATATATAAAATATAATATAAATTAATATAAATAAAAATTAAATTATATAAAATAAATAAAAACTAAAAAAAACATGAATTTTATTTTGTTTTATTTTATTTTTATTTTTTTCTAAAAGAAAACCCTAAGAACCACGGTTTTTCTCCATGGGGCAGCCTTGACCCAAGCGGGGCCTTGACCCATGTGTGAAGTGAAGCCCCAATCCCTGCCATGAGGGTTCTTTGTGGCAGCTTACATAGAGCATGACCTGTGTGTGAGCAGCAGTGAGTAGCAACCCCATAGACAGCCTCATTGGAAGGGACTTGATGGAAGCGACATGCTTGCCTGATGAAAATAAAAAATTCGATTTCCTTTTTTTAAAAAACTCATTCATTGCTAGTTTTAAAGGCAAACTGAAAAATTTTTAATTTGGTTTTAAAAACGAAAAAGCGAAAATTAACCTGTAATGCAGTGCAAAACCCATAATCGAAATTTCACACAGCATTTTTTTTTTGAAAACAAAACACCCAGCATAGATTTCTTATGCAAAAATAAAATCAATTTCCTTTCACAGTCTCAACCCCATCTGGCAAATTTTCTTTTGAAAATAAAACTAAAAAGGAAAGATTTATAGATTTCAAACAGCAAGAGGAGGAATGAACTATTTTTAAAATAAACAAAGCAAAGAGGAAAGAACCTGATTTTTCTCCAAAAAAATTTGAAAACCTTCAGCCATGGTGTTTACCAATCCTCCCAAAAATCTCCATCTCCTTCACAATTCCAAGCAAAAGCCACCATAGCCCAAAACCCATTTTTCTCCCAAAAATATATCCAAGATTTTCAAATTCCTCCTCCTTTTCTTTTCAAAAATAGGGTTTTTATTCAAATAGGTCAAACAAAACTTACAATGAAAAAATACATTCTTTTTCACCAAATTTTCAATTTCCCAAATTCTAATTAAACTCCAATTCCAACTAAATTCAATTTCCAATTTCAAATTCACAATATCTTTTGCCAAAAAAAAAGTCAACTATTTCCAAAAAATATCTTTTCTACCCCAAAGACATTGCATTGAAAATATTTGGAGTTTTAAATAACGTAAACAATCTTCAATTTCCAAAATGCATTTTGCAAAAATATCATTTTAAATAAAATTCATTTTCAACCAAAAGTTAATTAAATTTCTTTAACCAAATGAATTTAACAATTCACAAATAAAATTCTTTTCAACTTTTATTTCTAAAAGTAAAATGTAAAGCATAATTCTAATTTTTGATTTAATCCAAAAATCTAAAGATGCCGACCCAACCAAATTGATTTAATTTAACCCTATTAATTTAATTAGTCAATAAAATAAATCTAATTCATAATCAGATTATTTTATCAATGAAATCAAATTAGTTAATTAATCACTAATTTTCTAACATTTCAAAAAGACGAAACAATCATCATTTATGATTTTCAAAAGCCATTTAATCACTTTTATTTTGCAATTAAACACATTTAATCATTAATTAAACTATGCAAGTCATTTAATAAACTTTAAACTTGAAATTAAATAAACACTCAAGGGAAAACTGACTAAGTTAAAACAACTGACCCCGACGACAACCCAACAACACGCTATGACTAGGGTGACAATTTGGTTCGGAAAACCTAGCTACTATCTCCCAATTAATTTCTGTTGGTCAATGGACACGCTCACACCTGTGAAGCCAGGTGGAGTCGATGTCGCGTACCTGCAATCTGCAACAAAGAACATGCCAAATGTGCAAGATATATATGTATATTATGATCAAACACACCGTGAAGAGGGGAAATCCCAGAATTGTAGGGCACTCGCAAGCGAGTGATACAATCCGCCCCTTTCACCAATACAGTATCTCTAACTGACGCATCTAACATCAATGATATGATCAATAGCATAAAACGTCACTTAATCAGATATCTTCTAAGTTATTCTAAACATGTCATTAAAATACATCAGAATAAGATAACATCACATCAACATATGGCTTCCACGTTGTTTAACAATCACGATCTCAAGTACTCAAGTTTGAAAGTCTAAGCATGTTCAGACATAAACGTCACATTACGATATAATCATATGCATCACTAAACAATTCATGATCAACTAATCACTAAGTTTACAGTCACATCAAAAGCATAATCAGACATGCAAGGAACCTTGCCAACCAAATATCCAAAATGGAGGGGTGTTACACATACCTTATCATGACTCATATCTGGATGATCTATAATCTAAATAATGTTTAGAATCACAATATTTCATTTTTGAACAATGGTTGTTTGATTTTCAATATCATTTCTCTGGAGCACACTCAATGATGCACTGAACTAGAGTGGCAAGGAAAGAGGATATTTTTCTTTGTCTGCTGCCTGGAGGTTAACCATTTATCTGTTGCAAATATGTTGTGAGACGTGATGATTTAAAGTTTATCATTGATGACAGTTCCAAATTTGCATCAGAAGGTGGTTAGTCTTTGTCTGTTTATGCAAGAAATGCTCAGGTCATCTCGGTTCAATTATATCTAGATGCTTGTGTTCACTTGCTATATCAAAAATCATGAAAGTTGTACTCAAGTCATCATTGGTGCTAATTTCCCCTCTGATGCTTGTACATACTTCCAACATTTTAAAAGCGCTCTATGATGATTCCATAAAATATACCAACAAGCTCAACAAAATGGTCGGTTTCATTTAATTGCATGTGATTTTAGGTCATTGTACATAACTGCATATTGGATTTGCATCAAGGGTTTTTGAAAGGTCAATCATTGTCACTTTTCTTTGGACTATTTGTGGAGGACAATGCAAATATTTGTACCATTATCACTTCATCTTCATTATCATATCATTTTAATTATCATTATCATTGCATTATCATTGCATTATCATTTCATATTAGTTTCATATCATTTTATCATATCATTTTAATTATCATTATCATTGCATTATCATTTCATATTAGTTTCATATCATTTTATCATCATTGCATTTCCATTATC